>JAUZSU010159210.1:0-13950 GCA_034780255.1 Parotocinclus maculicauda
CAACAGTAGTTCTTGTTTGTACGTTCACTATACGTGTAAATCGCACAATAAAGGTTTAATAAACATTTAATATGTTATATAGCACGTGTCCCGTCTTGTAACATAGAGCATGTTTATTTAATCGGACCAGCGGGTTTATGTATACACGATGGTTTTGGTCCTAATAACCCGCTGGTCCGATTAAATAAACATCGGGACACGATGGTTTTGCTTCTAATAACCCGCTGGTCCGATTAAATAAACATGCTCTATGTTACAAGACGGGACACGTGCTATGTAACATATTAAATGTTTATTTAACCTTTATTGTGCGATTTACACGTATAGCGAACGTACGAACAAGAACTACTGTTGCTTACCAACTTTGTTGTTGCATACATAAATAGATATATGATTGCCTCACTATTAATTCCCTTTTAATTAAAGTTCCCATTTTGCATATCACCACTCATGTCCATTTTTACAGAAAACATTAGTTTTCATTTGAATTTCTCATTTTAATTTTTCCATTTTGTTTCGCACTTTTTCTTTGGTTTTGTGTCCTGTTTTGTTCTTTAAAGGACGGAGACTCTGATAGTGGCGATGACTCTGATAAAAGGTCATGTGAGGAAAGCTGGAGACTGATCACTTCCCTGCGGGAGAAGCTGCCTCCCAGCAAACTCCAAACCATAGTTAAAAAGTGTGGCTTACCCAGCAGTGGCAAAAGGCGGGAGCCTATTAAAATGTATCAGATTCCTCAGCGTCGTCGCCTCACCAAAGATTCCAAGTGGGTCACCATATCTGACTTGAAGATCCAAGCAGTCAAGGAGGTCTGCTACGAGGTTGCTCTAAATGATTTTCGGCACAGCCGCCAGGAGATTGAGGCTCTGGCCATTGTGAAAATGAAAGAACTGTGTTCAATATACAACAAGAAAGACCCCAATGAGCGAGACTCGTGGCGAGCTGTTGCTCGTGATGTCTGGGACACAGTGGGAGTTGGGGATGAGCGAATTGAAGAAGTCATTACCAATGGACGAGGTGTGACCGATATGGAAGATTTAAAGGTACACATCGATAAGCTGGAAGATATCTTGTATGAGGTAAAGAAGCAAAACAACATGAAAGATGAAGAGATCCGAACCCTCAGGAACAAAATGTTAAAGATGGAGCAGGTGCTGCCTCTGATCTCTGCTGAGAACCAGGAAAAGACTGATCCCATTGCAGGCTTGAGGGCCCACAATGAATCCAAGGCTCCCTCTGAGGACAAACCTCGAAGTGAGGAAGGTAATGAACAAGTAAGTAAGCTAGCGAGTGAGAGTTTGTTGTTCCAGCGCGGGCGTATGAATTGGATGAGTCAGGAGCAAGTACGACTAAAGAACTTGCAACAGCAGGAAATTTCGAAGCACCTCAGAAAAAGCAATGGCCCACATCGCTTCATTCCACCTGAAGACCGCAAGCTGCGCTTTCCTTTCAGGAGCAACCCCAAACATCGCAATTCTTGGAGCCCTGGCACGCACATTATTATCACAGAAGAGCAGGTCATTGAGCTCAAGGTTCCCAAAGAGGCAGTACAGGAGGAAGACATAACCGATGAAGGAGGGGAGCCTAAGCAGAGTGATGCTTTCACCCATGCCTACCCTCCCCTTCCCCGCCCATTAGGACCGAATAGAAGCAGAGAACTGGAGCAAGGCATGAGCCATAGACGTAACCAAGGCCACAGAAACCAGCAGCCCCATGAGAGAGGTCGCAGCAACTCTTTCAATAATAGCCAGCGGGCATCTGGCTCTATGGAGTCCCTACACGCTGGAGACAGGAAGCAGCAACATTTACCACAGCAAGCTTTTTATCAGCCACGCTACCACCAAAACCAGCCTTCTTCCTATCTTCATCCAAATCAGCAATTCCAGCAGCCCTGGCACTATAACAATGATGGCAGTTACCACTACCAGCAGCCTTATGGCCAATACCACCAGCATAGTCACCACAATAGCTTTCAGACTCCACCGCGCATGCGCAGACAAATGTCTGCCCCTAATTTGAAGGATGGACAGGAGACCACAGTTTGAGTTGAAGCAAGGCTTTCTTCTTTTGTGTACTAAAACATGTAGCACTACAGTTGCCACACCACACAATTAAACAGAAAACTCACAGCACTGGACAGCTTGTCTTCATTAAATCATAATAGCAGGAGTCTGGTCTTTTTACCGGTAAAACAGATGTTTATTGGTTGTTCTTTGTGTAAGATTTGTGTACCGTGGTTGTTTTTGCATTGATACCTTGTCCCATGTTTGAATGAAAGGTGTCACTCTAGTAACACTCTAATGTCTGGAGCCAAAACAGCTGTCTTTTATAACACCATATGTAATTAATCAGCTAATCAGTGGTCCCATTAAGACTTTCATGTGTCTTGAATCTGGATTGTGTCCTGATAAGATTATAACCACATGCATTATACTTAATAGATTAAAATCTGATTTCTGTATCCTACATATGTCAATTAATCTCATAAGACTGGAACAATGTGTCCTTGTTTTATTTGCAGTTCTTATTTGCATGGCAAGCAATAATTTATTTAATTGTTAAATAATATTATAAGCTGAACTCATTTGTTGTTGTTTCGAGATGTGGTGGTTTTTGGTAGAACCCAAGTATGCGGTATAGACGAAATCCCACGACGTATTATAATAATAATGGGGAAATTATATAGAAAAACTAAAAGGGGATTAAGAGTGGAGCAAAAGGCTCCTGAACACACAAAAAAAAAAAAATGAAATGGAGCGCCGCTATGTTGCGTCCCAACTTAGAGCAGCGCATGAACTGATCGCGAGAGGGCGCCGAAGCGCCAACGGGGCAGGCGTGCAGCGAGCACGATTTGGGACGTCTCCCAAGTGGCGAGGCAGGGAGGTAGGGCGAGTGTGAGATGTAGCGCGGGAACGTGCATGTAGCGCGGGAAAGCCGTTCCTGGGGCGTGTATACCTCAAAGGCGCAGCCGGGTGGCCACTCTAGCCGGGGCGGTGTCTCATTTCGAGAGGGCAACCAATAGAGTGAGGCTCAAAAGAGCACAAAAGGCGCCGAGGTGCCAGGGGGCGAGCGTGAGCTCGGGCGCACGTGGCGCACGTGGCGCGAGTAAGCCAAGTCGGAGGGTGTCCCATTCAGGACGAGCAGCCGGCTGGAGTGAGGCACGTTGGGTGCCAACGATGGAGGAGGGTGAACTCAGGCGTGCGAGGAGCGCACGAGCACGGGACGGGAGACCCTCAAAGTGACCCTCAAAATACTAAATACCTCGGGGGTTCCCCGCGTACGCGTCCATCGGCACTAAAAACCCCCAGAAGGTAACCACTATACCTAAAGGTGTGCGTAAGGGCGCAAGCACACCGGTGGTCGGTTGCGCGTACCAACTGGAGACGGCCTGGCACCGAACAGCGCTAAAACCCACACCTAAATAGCAGGAAAAGCAGCTGTTTGTAATCAGGTCGTAATTTGGACACTGGATATAAACTGCCTCACCGATAGCTCTGTAATGGCGACCGGCAAGGACGGCCGAACGTTCCGCGGCGAGAGGTAGGAACCCTAACAGTTGTATTTAGGTAATTTATACTTTGATATTTTATAGGGCAGTTTTATTGTGCAGTTCAGTTTCTGTGTGAAGAATGAACTCCAGCTATCATAAGGCTCACTCCTAGTTTTTCTGGCTGTGATTCATGGACTTTTCTTGGGACTTATGCATTCAATTCTAGGCACCTGTAAATCAAAGCATGGATGATTTACACAAATAGTGTAACTACTTATACTTTATTTGACTTAGCTTTTGCTGGTTTTACACACCTATAGGTTTTTACTGACAGTAAACATTGCTTACAAAACATGCCGAATATTGAGTTGTACATCCACAAGCACAGATAACAGCTGTGATTCGATTTGATCTGGACCGGACAAGTTTCTGGATGTAGGCAACATCCATGTTCAGCCATTCTTGCCTCAAATAATTGCACAGTTCAGCTACTTTTAGTGGATCCTTCCCTGGCATCTTACCCACTGTTCCAGATACTCCCAGTTTTAACAGGATTTACATATAGGGCCAGTCATATTCGCAGCTCTGTGAATGTGAGATTTATCATAGTGGAATACAGATATACGAATGTTATGTTTCTTGTTAAGATTATGAGCAAAATGCAAAATAGTAGCTCATTGTAGGCACTGCGGATCAAATTTGCTCTCACCTTAATCACAGAAACCATTTCCATGTAATTGAAACACCCCCAGAACATCCCATGACCTCCTCCAGCTTAAACCACAAGTTGCCTACAGTCATCGTTAAAGGCTTTCTGGGGTCTTTCTTGAACATAATGCCATAATTCAACTACAGGCATAGACAAAATCTGACCAAATAACACATTTCCAGTTATGAACAGTTCAGTTTTTGTAACTTGATACACATTTGTATTTAGTTTATTCTATCTGGTCACAATTCTCCTGATCAAGACACATGAAATAAGTGACCTGGTAAACAGGGTCAAAACTCTGTAACACTTTACCTTGAGGGTCAAATAAATAACTACTGTTCTGTTAATTAGTCATTAGATACTTTACTAATGCATTAGTTAACAGTTACTGACAGTTACTGCTGCATAATAGCTACTTGTTGATAGTAGTTAATAATTTATCACGCTGTAAACCATTACGTTATGATTATTTATGATTAGCATTATTGTTTTATGATTATTATTTTTACAATATGGTTATTTACTGAATAACTATGTTATTACATTATTATGACAGGCATGTTTAGCCATACATAGACATAGAATGGCTACATAACGGTCAGTTCATTAATGTTGTAATAACCAATAGTTATTGAGTAAATAAGCTCTTAAATACTCATAATGTAAAGTTATCAGTTCAATATTATTAATTATTAACTGCATTGCATGTATCCGATATGTTGTAGCAGGTAAATGTTGAATAATCTAATGTAGTTAATTAAGTACTGGGACACTTCTTTTACATATTGAATATAGGAGACATGATTATATTTGGTTGTTTTTAGCGGTTGGTCTAGACCCCTTAGTTGCAGTGGAAAAAGTCTGATTGCTTCGGCATATGTTTTGAACATTTGCATGCTTATAACTTTGAGGGAACAGTATGGGGCGCTTTTCTGTTCCAGTGCACAAAGCATGATGAATAAAGGCATGGTTGAGTGAGTTTGATGTGGAAGAACTTGACTGCCTTTCACAGAGCCCTAAACATTTGCAAAAATTCCCACAGACACAGTCCAAAATTTCCTTCCCAGAATATTGGAAGCCATTATAGCTGCAAAGGGAGTGGAACTCCGTTCTAATGCCTATATAATTAGAATGGATTGTTGTAAAAGCTTCAGTAGGTATAATGTGTTAGGTGTCCCAATACTTGTGTCCATATAATGTATTTTGAATTGTATAAGCTTTAGCAATTTCTTTCACTGTGTTCCACATACCGCATTTTTATAGTTTAGCGAGTTTTCACATAAAATTGTTTTGCTGCTATTTAAAATATATTTCAAGTCGTGGTTAACCACTATTAAAACCCAAAATGATTAGGGTAGGCCCAAACATGGGATTGTTACTTGAATTTCCATCTACATTTAATTCATATTTGTGTTCATACATTGGATTCTAGAATTACCTAATTGGTACTAGAGCTCCAGAAATCTGAAATGCTTTATCAGGCATAATTTTCCGTGTTTGTTTGCTTGCTTTTATTGTATCTAAACAAATAATTTGAATGATTTATAGATTGTCCTGATGTTTCCTCTTTGCCTTGTATAAAAGTGTTTAAAACAAGGAGTGCCTAACCAGTAGGTCATTACTTTGTCATTTTGCCTATTAGCTATTGAAGAAATAACAATATATCTATATATTGGGGGAGCAACAGAATATGCATGCATTCTTCCCTTTTTTCTGCCCTGATATTTTGCATGTATTTAGCAGCTGATGCCGTCATATGGTTTTTATTTATGCAAAATCAGAAAGTGCCTTGCTTTTTGCTTTGTATCTATTGTTTGTCTGCTGCATGCTTTTGCTGTGAACCTTGAGACAGGGGGTTGAGCTGGAAGTGGGAGGGGAGATCGGTTTCCACAGGGACGCTTTAGCTGTTCTTGAATGATCTGTTGTTCAATGCATAGAAATACACTCCAGCTTCACAAAAGTCCTCTGTCAAGGGCTTTGTCTATCTCTAACCAGTGCCTTATAAACAGAAAACGCAGTCCTGAGGAACATTTTTAACTTCCAGAGGATAGCAAAGGCAAAAGTTAATGATGAATTTAAGTATTTAAGAAGGGTGAATGTAGTATGCATTTTTATTTCAGAAGTTTTACCTTAATCCGTCAAAAAATGCGCCTTGGTAATAATATCATCAGCACAAATAGAACTTAGCAAATATAACAAATATAATATAAAGTCCTAATATAACTTAGCACAAACATGTCTAGGAGAATGCCCTTATTTACTCTCAACTGGCAACTGTTTCCTTGCCTTAGTATGATATTTAGAGATTTGCTGTATTTGCAAGGTGTGTTTGCTGCTTGTGATTGGATCATTCATGCTGACTGTGTTACGGTGATGAGATATCAATACTTCAGCCTAAGCTCATGTTTTAATGACTTCACTATAGAACTTCAATGGCTTTGTGTGTCTATGGAAAAGGCCTTAACTGTTTTCTGTAAAGGAGAATTAAAGGTCAATTTAGTTATAATGGCCACCAGTCCAGTAAGAAATCATATTTTTACACCCTGTGCACCCTCCTCCAGCTATTTCAAAGACCACTGTCTACAACAGTACAATGAATGATTATGAATACAGAATAGTTTAGGAGAATATATAGTGTTTTAATAAACTGTCAACTGTCTGTCCTGATTGTTTATGCAGCGGCCATATTAAGTCCCTCCAGGTGGCAATAAATGTGATGTGTTGCTTTTTTAAGTCACAAGCCGCATTTTGTGCAGCTTTGTTTACATGATTTTGCTGGTTTGTTCTGAATAGCCATGTCAATGTAGTCAGTATTGGATGTTAAACAATGATGAATAAAAATTATTTGACTTCAGTTTCTGTGGACACCCCTAAACAATTTTCAGTTACCAGGTACCGTTATTCAGAATGACTCACAGAAATGATAGTGTTTAAGTACAGATGCATACTATTGTGGTAAATATTACCTCTTGATAACATAACTAAAATGAATTGTGCAGCTTTGAAAACATGTCTAAACATTTTCATTTTATATGTCTGCATACAGAGCAACTTAAAACATGTTTACAGTCCAATGACCTGACAGTGATAGCTAAGCAGTGCTGCGTCTTGAACCTTGAACCTTCTGGCCAATACACCAGTACCATAATCAATGTCAGTGGTAGAAGTTTCAGAACTATTAATTGTTGCTTAGGAAAAATGCAACATGTTTAAGCCAGAGCTGTTAGTGGGTTGCTGTCATAAATTTTTCAAGTGCATTTATTACGGTGGGGATGTGAAAGATTCTGAAATGTCAAATGAAAAAATTAACAAAGTGGCATCTTAAGTACTGTAATGGCATCATGAGATCAAAGGAAAACACCACATTTTGTTATTTTATCCACAGTATTACATTGCTGTTTTTTCAGTGCTTGAATTTAAAAAGGTTTATTTCCCTTACATGTTGGAGTGTAGAAGTTTGCATAGGAAGCTGACAAATTATTAAAAACAGTAAATGGTTCAAATTTTTATAAAAAATAAATGTAAAACAATGTAGTTTTGCCTTTATTTGGTGATATTGGTAAGTGTACACCTACTGAACAGTAAAAACTCACCTTTATATGTGCCATCCAAATACACATGGGATTTCCTGTTTGGTGCTGGACAGAGATCACCTATTGGCTGTCTATTTTTACTATTTTCAAGAGCTTAATGATAATAATAAACAAATTAAATCACTCTGGTGATTTGGTGAAGTCATTTGGTGTAAAGCCAGCATTACTGACATAGTGATCCCCACAATCTTCAATGAGACCAAAACCAAGTCATGAAATCACAGTGAGGAAAAAAAAACAAATCCTGTAAAGAAAAAAATGCATTGCAATATTATAATTACCGTATACTGTATAACATTGACAGTTATACCCACATTATTTCAAACTACGTCACTGCATAACACATTTCTTCAGTCTTTCTGACCTTAAGCGTTTCTCTGTTGTTTTACCCTGTTTCCTTTCTGAAAATGTTGTTTCCTTGTCGTTACCCTTCCACACCATTACTGATAAAGCTTTCTTAGACTGTAGAATGGTCAACTTGGAATTGCAATGAAGATATAGTTCAAGTATAACAGGAGGTCACACTAAATTCAGATTTTTTTGTTTTCTATTCTACATTGTCATGTGTGTTCTAATAAAGATAAAGAGACATAATTGTTAAAAGTTATGTGGTCATTATATCATTACTAAAACTACAGTACAAAAACTTTTGCACACGTATATTCTTACACGTATAAGTTCTTCACACAGTATTTTATAGGACATAATCAGCATAGTCAGTCACCAGGAACTTTCTCAAGTAATAGCTGAGGCTTTGTTTACTCTGTTCATGGGTCTGTTAATGTATATTTATTAGAAAAACTCATTATATATAATTATAAATATATAACTGTTTTTTTCTAGAACAGATCAACATTCGAAATTGCTTGATCTTGTGCCTTAAAGTGGCCTAAGATATTAAATGCCAAATGGAAGTTCTAATAGGAATTCAAGTACAAAGTACTGGACCTTTGGGTTACATGTTAATGGTAGAAAACAAAACGTAAAAAAGATATGCTTCAACTGTAATGTGTTCTCTTTTGTGTTCATTAGAAAATATAAATATTTTAATGCTTGGGTGAGTCATATTTTTAAATAATAGTCCCTCCCAGACCTTATTGTGGCATTTATAATGCAACAATTGATATTAGAGATGCCACTACTAAACTAAGTGCATTTGTAAAAAAACAAAAAACAAGAACATAACACTAATGTGATGCATATATGGTTCTGGTCTGTATAGTTTATTAGATGATTTGAGGTTATGTGTCAGCCAGAGGCATTGAAAATGTTGTGCAGAGAGTGAGTTGTCATTCTACTGTATTTCAGTTAATACTGAAGCTAGTTAATGAAGCAGCTGATACTGCAAAGTGGTTCGGTATTACAATCAAGATAATGATATAAATAAATGTCCCTCATAGATCTTCATACTTAAATATAACAGAGTCTATGGGTAGAACAGACATGATGTGAAGACTATGCAGAAAATACTAAAGCCATAACCAATTCCTTAGCTGCCTAGACATGTGGTTGCTGTAATTTGGAAGAAATGTGCTGTTACTAAAGATTGATCCACGGTGCGCCTAAACATTGGAATGTGCCACATTTTCGGTTTAGTTTCTCCTGTATATTTTAATTCCACACACAAAAATAATGATGCATTACAATTTTCAGACTTAACACATCAACACAAATTTGAGATGACTTTTTATTTTCATTAATGTTTAAAGCTGCATAACAAGATAATGTACATTTTATACAACGCACTTTATGCTATAGGTCTATGAGAGCAAGCTACGAGAGCTACAGAAACAGGTGGACACACGCCCACTGATTGCAGAAACTCCTGATGAAGAGGAGGAGGAAGAGGAAGATGATGAAGGTAATACTCAATGGAAATAATATATGCCTCCTTGTTATAAGGACAAAAACTACTGGTGCTACTTAAATAGAACTCAAACCAATGTCATGATCTGGAAATTATTGCTTTTTTTCTTATCCAAGTGCCATGGACACAGCATGAGTTTGAACTTGCCCAGTGGGCTTTCAGGAAGTGGAGATACCATCAGTTTACCTCATTAAGAGATCAGCTGTGGGGTAACGCTGTGTACCTGAAAGAGGCGAATGCCATCAGTGTGGAGCTCAAAAAGAAGGTATGGTGTTGGGGTGTTTAATCATAAAAACGAAGTGCTGAAAAAATCTGGTTAACACTGCCTATCTTGTTTGAATGTAACTAGAGTGTCCTACCCTCATGCCGCTCTCTGTGGTATTTTCTTCTACAATTTCGGCATAACGTTTTGACGTTCTTAGAAATGTGGTGAACATCTTGTGGCCACTGACAGCTTCTTTTCATCAGACATGAGAGTGATTCTGCAGGTACGAGTGGACTAAGCTCTCCTTGTCCATCCACCATATTTGCCGGTAACATCTGAGGTAGCTGTTGCAATGGGGGAGATGATCCTCCTTATTCAAATATGACCAGCCTTGTCTGTGTAGCACTAGTCCAGGCTGGAAATGCTGCTGGGACTTGTACATGTGTCTTTGTGGTAGTGGTAAATGTGGTAGTATTTGATCACTGTGCACTGTGATCACTTTTAAATAAGAACATCTCATTGAGGCTAATGTAGATATTATTTGTGTCAGCAATATTCTAACTTCATTTAAGCAATATGATTCACGCATAAAATGGCACAAGTTTTAATACTACCAATCCTAACATGAGCCAACAATCTGATAACTAAAACAGCAAAATGACTGTAGAATAAAGCATATTTATATACAAAAAAATCAGTTGGTTACATTTGCTTAGATTAAAATTACATATGCCTGTCTGGGTTTGGCAAGTGTGCTCCTTTCCCGTGGAAAAACTACATTGTGGCTGATTGTCTAAAAAAAAAAAAAGGAGCAACTTTCTATCTCTGTTATAGCCAGAATAGCATCAGATATAGCTGAAAAGCTAGAAATGACTCTTTGTATACTACGTGATGCACAGTGCCTGAGCTTAGAGAGTTTCCGCTGGCTTACTGAGTGATGTGAGGCATCAAGTGGACTGGGTCATAAGTCTGAGGCTGTGAGCACCAAGATAATATAGTGAGACAATTTTTGACTCCATTGTAGAGTTTCATCTGATTTAGCATCTGAATATCAGTGTGTTATTTTGCAGCAGACGAATCCTGTTTAAACCAGCAGTCTATATTTTCATTATATATTTTGTATAGTGTTTTACTTACATATTTTAAAGTGTGTGTCAACATATGATTATTCTGTACTTTCCTTATGTTGCCATAAAAAGACAAATTTCCCCTTGTCTTCCCCATATTATCTTATCTTATCTTATCTTATCTTATCTTATCAAATATTCTCTTAATAGTGCTCACGCTTGTATCCAGTGTAAGGTATCACTCGAAGTGTGGTTGCATTCCACCAAGTGTTGCAACCTTTCATTGAAGGACAGTATGGTAGAATACTCTGTTTATCCTTTGCGCACTCTTACACTTTTTTTTTTTTTTTTTTTTTTTAAAGGTGCAGTTCCAATTTGTGCTGTTGACGGATACTCTGTACTCTCCACTGTCGCCGGAGCTTCTGCCTCCTGAGCCGGAGCAGGATCGTAATTCCAAGCCTTTTCCTCGAACAGTGGTTGCTGTGGAGGTGCAGGACATGAAGAATGGAGTCACACACTATTGGTCTTTAGAGAAGCTTAAGTAAGTCCTACACACCTCTGAACCATTTTTTGTGCTGATTTTTTGTGCTGACTGCTCATCTGAATGAAATGTGATATGCATAATATGGTCTTGTCTGAATGCTTTGCTATTTCTTTATATACAGTGGAATAACAGGAGAATGGAGGTGATTTCTGATGGGTTGTATTTTTTTGGCCTTTCCAGGCAAAGACTTGAGCAAATGCGAGAGATGTATGACCGTGCAGGAGAAATGACCTCCTCTAATTTGGAGGATGGTGAGGGGCCCCTGAATGGCAGTGACCCTTTCTATGATCGCTTTCACTGGTTTAAGCTAGTTGGGAGGTATGTCATTAATCCCTACATTAAAATTATATTCTAAGTAGTAATATAAACTGACGATTATTAAACTATAGGGAGTTATAAACTTTAAAGTCAAAATTATGTACATTTTTTACAGAGTGAAATGTGTAATGAGTAGTGTGGTGATGCTTGTATAGCCAGAAAGGGATTGGTTCCTTCTCGTGAATTATACATGATACAGTGTGTTTATTTAGTTTCCATTTCTCATAAAGGTTTTTGTATTGTATTAATTTGTTTGGCCTTGTGTGTTTTTGATCTTCATTTTGTGTGTGGTTGGTTTTATTGTTAATGTTATACTGTATGTTTGTGCTTCATTGTCACAGTTTTGTTTCTTTGTTTATTTTTTTCATTTTGAGATTTGAGAACATCCTTTTAAAGCTGCCATTTATCATTTCACATTGTTAATTTTCTATTGTAGTTTTTACAGTGCATTTCTTGTCTCTGTATTTGTTTTGCCCAAAACGCATTTGTTGTGTGGAGGTTTTTTTTTGTGTTTATTTTTTGGATTTGGAAGGGAGTTTGTAAGATAAGCACAGACTGTATCATCCCAATGAGAAGTGATTTAATGTCTTGTGTAATGCTATGAAGCTCTGTGATGTCTAGTCTAATCTGTACTACTTTCACAATAAAAAACAACCCTTGCACTGTATTTAGCTCACCAATCTTCCATGGTTGTGTGAACGAGCACCTGGCTGACCGCACACCCTCACCCACCTTCTCCACGGCCGACTCGGACATCACCGAGCTGGCTGATGAGAGGCAGAGTGAGATGGAGGACCTCATGGACGACGAGGCCTTTGTGGATGATACAAGCTCTGATGCAGGCACTGAGGAAGGTTCAGACATCTTCAGTGACGGTCATGATCCCTTCTATGACCGCTCACCCTGGTTCACTCTTGTGGGCAGGTTGGTGCTGGGGAGAGGTAGATTAAGACACAGAGAGAGAGGGAGAGCTGCATTTTCAGACCTAATGCACATTATGGAGTTCATCCTGAAGTTAAAACAAACACATGATATATATATTATTGGCTATAGCAGTTAGTTATTTACCAGTAACTGTCAATAGCAGTAACCACAAGTAACCAGATACTAAGTGTGTGGTCAGGGACAGCAGTGAAGGAAGTGTGACAGTTCAACAGTACTTCAGTTAGAAAAAAAACAAAAAAGCAAAAAAACTTCTGAATAAATATTTTTATGTGAAACTGTATGCGAGGCTGTATTTGTTTATACACTCCACCAATACAGCTGCTTCCAACAAACTGTAGATTTATATTTTCTGCAACTGCTTCATACTAAAATATGTTACATTTGACATTTTACTAAATGAAAAATCTCTCAGTAGTGTCTACTGGTGGCAAATTTTAGTTAATTTATTAGATATTTACGTGGTGGCTAGCTTTGTTCTAGCATTACACAACTGTGCTTTATCGCTGTAATTATCAAAACCAGGAACATTTCAGGCATTAGTTTGTCTTTATTGTACAGCTGAAACTGTCAGACAATATTAATTTTAAAACGTACAAAAAACATGCATTAAATTGGTACATTACACCTGTGCTAAATACTTTGCAATGACTGTTTAATTACTGTTTTTGGGAACAATATGAGGGAGGTATAGGGGTGCTCAATTTAGTTTAATTATGTAAACTTTGTGTTTTCCACAAAAATTTTCCTGTACCTAAAGGTCTTTAAAATATCCCTTAATGTGAGCTCCCCGGTAACCACTGTTCATATCTTAAGTTCAGAGTTTAAGGTTAGACTGCTGGCTCCTCACCCTCTCTCTGTGCTCAGATCCCGTTTCTCCTTATACCATCAAAGTACTGAATGTATTAACCATTGTCATTCATACTAATTCTAAATGAGGTGTTTTTGTTGTGTTTAGTAGTGTGTAATATTTACCTTTTAATTTTATGTTAAATTTATTTTGTATGTTTCTGGAATTGAATGTTTGTTATTTAGAGCACTGGGTTTCATTTTGCTGTATGATACAGAGAGACTGGAGCTTCTCCCGTAACAGTTACGCATGTCCTCGAGCATTTTAGCCATATAACATCATTGCACAAACCTGTGTGTGTGTGTGTGTGTGTGTGTGTGTGTGTGTGTGTGTGTGTGTGTGTGTGTGTGTGTGTGTGTGTG
>JAUZSU010159221.1:0-13949 GCA_034780255.1 Parotocinclus maculicauda
AAAAATCGAATCGTGACCCCAAGAATCGATTCTGAATCGAATCGTGAGATTCCCAAAGATTCACAGCCCTAGTAAATTATGTGGCGTTTACATCATTGAGCAGACCTCCTGATCCAGCTTCACTTACAATTGACAATTAAATTGGCAGCTAGGCAGAGGTGGGATTTGAATCCTGAATTTTTTGGTTCATAGTCCAGTACCTTAACCACTAGGCCACCACAGTGGAATCTCAATTTCTTATTTTGGGTTTGATAGAAAAGAGGTTTTCAGTGGAAACATATCAGCTATTAATATAACCATGTGTATGAACCCTGAGTATTATTAATGACACTCTAATTCATTTCATGTAGATAGCTGATTAAATGTTGTGCGCTTACACAGCCTCTCCACCCATACATGGTGAAAAGCTTTTGATTTGACTCCTGCTACTAGTCCCCTTTTTTCCAGACTGAGGGGGAAATGTAATTTCTGAAGCGGTATGGCTGCTGTTGCGGTGTTGATGTTGATGTATTGCGGATTCATGCAGTGTGAATCTTTGCTGAGTCCCGCCTGGACCTCATTTGCTTTGGGGGCTGAGGAAATGCAATTTTGCTCCAGCCTCCCCATGAACAATGAAAAATAACCATGTGTGCAGCCGAAATTTCCCACTCTAGGAGGGAGAAATCTTTCCTGCCCTTGGCAGAATGCAAAATTTCATTGTACTGCATTGTCCATATGTATAGGTAGTCCATCCAAAAACAAACTGATGTAGTGTTATCGTGACCCGAGTGACACTTTTTATGCATGTGGTTGTAAATTCACAGTAGGTATTGTTTGTCACTAGCATGAATAAGGATATATGAGGGAAAGTCAGTCTCTGCCACAGACAAACAGTTTTATGGCTTTTACCTCCGAAAAGGTAGAACTGCTTTTCTCTCTTAGGTTCTTTTGCTCATTTATAGGATGAAATACCATGTGCCAGACTGACCTTTACTCAGAATAGTAAAAGTCAAGGTCGTTTTAGTCCGGGTATTTAATATTATTCACTTTGGCCAAGAAATCAAAGATATCTTTGACATTGCTGAATTCTTATTTGATCAGCTTAAAGGTCAGACGTGGCAATATTTTAGTTTTTAGACTGTTTAGAATCCCTTTGTGAAATCCGCATGTTCAGATTTTCAGATGGATCGATCCGTGTTTACAGTTGGCTTATTGGTAAACTACATGACTGGACATCAGTGGTTACATAAAAGTCATGTACAGAAGAAATAAAAGCTGCTTAGACTATTTTTATGTGATTTCTTCCCAATCGCTGAGGGACCGTTAGCCAGCCAGTGCCTTGTGGAAGCCTACCAGTTATTTTCACCAGCAGGCAGTGGATTTCTACAACAAGAATTTTGTTATAGCCATGCGGCATCTTGGATTAGATTATCCCGCCCAGCCTTCTTTACACATGGCCATTTGTGTCTGTTGAGTGCCAGTCCAGGCCAGGCCAGGGTCCCTGCACCAGACTGCTGTTACTGGGGTGATGGGTCTGCATATTCGACAATTCAGTCGTTTTGCACTGATTTGCCTTTTAATAAAATGACTGTAATTATTGATTTATTGATTAGCAGTTGTTTATTATTTTCATTTTTAAATAGCGAACAGTATTCAAATTTAGGAGAAAGACCACATTTATTTGTATTATTCCTCTGATGAAATGCGACGTTTTCACATTTCTCACCGAACTGCCTTCAATGCCATGGTTTCGCAAAAAAAATGCATCTATAGAGCAAGCAAAAGTGTTAAAGAGTATGTGGTTGTCGCTTATCAAATGCTGCATTTAATTCCAATGCTGCCAGATCCTCCGAGAGAAAGCAAGCAACTGAGCCAATGGATAAAAGACCAAAAGAAGTCAAGTCATAGATGAGGCAGCCTTGTAACTTTGCAGGCTAAGTTTGTGTGCATGCTCAGACTAAGATATCCGATTAAAATCAGAGTAAAGTTATACATGCCCTTAGAAATCGGATTACTGAGTAAAATCTAGCTCTCTTTATCAGAATTCTTAATCTGATTTCTAGGCCATGAGTCGATTTTTGAAACCAGAGCGTGCTGTTTTACATGGGCACTCGAAAGGTCACCTGATAACCGCACAGTTTACCTACACATTGTACGGAAGCCCACTTAGTTTTGTCCACATTGAACTTATAGTTAGCTGGCTCATAATGTTGAGCAGCAAATTAAACCTATAATGAGAATATTGGCCCTTTAACTCTAACAGTGTGCACCACTGGAATGCCGTGGTGCTGCAGCTTAAGAGCAATCAGTCCATCCAGCCTGCAGAGGATGATTATTATATATCATGTGCACGATATGGCTTAGATTGGCCACAAGACACTATATCAAGCTCAAGAACGTGTCACACAGGTGCATAATTTTCTTTTATTTGCTCCAAGTTTGCAGTTTCGGCCTGAATTGACACAATTGTGCGTGCGGTTTGGTTAATTTATGCTCTCGTTTAAAGGAACTGTGTAAATGATTTAATGTATACACTGACATAGCACATTTAGCTCAGCTTAACTAGCTATGAATAGCGAGCCTTTTAAATTTGACTTGTCTTATGGGCACGCCAAGACCCACTGGCAGTGCCTTCCATGTCATTACGAATAAGAGTCAGTTACAAGGTAACAATATGATTTAGGGTCATGACCACAGTAACATAAATCATGCACGATGCCCGGCAAATGATCAGGCAGCCGAAGCCATGTTCAGCTCTGAGAACAGGACAAAAGAAATCGATCAAAACTCTTAACTAGGACAGTTAGAATAACAATGTATTCTGACCAAATAGATGCCAAAACGAACGTCACATTATTGTGTGTTCAGTTCATTTATTCAGCGTTTAAAGTGTCACTTTTAAATAAAGTTTATTTACAGATGCCCAGTACATTGGTACAGTGTTTAGCCCTGTTGTCTCATAGCTCCAGAGATCCCAGTTTGCCTCTAGGCACAGCCTCTGTCTGTTCTGACAGTGTCTGCATGGGTTTCCTCGGGGAACCCTGGTTTTATCCCACATTCGAAAGACAGATGCTAGATCAATTGGTCTGTCTGAAAGGTTCCAGTGTCAGTAAGTCAGTGTGCTTGTGCCCTACAATGAATTGAGGCTTAGGTTTCTGCCCCTAAAATGCATTATTCCACCAGCATATAGTGCACCACAAAGGAAGTAGATCCAATTTTGATCCCACTCAAACACGATTGGTTGTCGGGGAACAATGGCCTGGCCATGTGCAGCTCGTTTAGACACACAAGCGTCAAATCTGCACAAACTGCGCTGACTTGTATAACGAGAGCTGAAGAACTGTATCAAAAGCATGAAATAAAGTCTATAAAGTGGTCTAAAAAGTCACCAAATCTATAAGCGGAGGTGCTGTGTTGGCAGAACTGGTTTACAGATAGGCAGGCGGTGGACCAAACCACTGTGAGGCTTATGAAGGGGGTGCAAAACTTTCAAATGAATTGTTTTATGTCTGGGATTGCCTACATTCCAAATGATTCCAATTGTTATAGTTATGTTTACAATAATATACAGAGGTGGACAATTTTTTGGTTTTACCTAAGAAGGCTTAATGCTGCAGCCTTAAATTACATTCAGAAGACCACAGTTTGAAGAAGGTGGATTAAGAAATAGTTGTAGAGTTGTGGGAGAACTTTTGGCTAAATGGATGTGTGAATAGAAGCAAATTCCCACGGACATGTTCTTCAGGGACAGCCCGGTGGTTCGGTGGGTAACACCGCTGCTTCACAGCAAGAAGGTCCCGGGTTCAATCCCAGGGTGGAGCGGCCGGGACCTTTTCTGTGTGGAGTCTGCATGTTGTCCCCATGTTAGGCATTCATGGTAGGTTAATTGGGGTCTCTAAAGTGGCCTTTAGTGTGTGACTGTGTGCGTGACTATATGTGTGTGCCCTACGATGGATTGTCGCCCTGTCTATTGTTGTTCCTGCCCTTGCGCCCAGAGTTGCAGGGCCCATGAACCCTGTATGGATTAAGCAGAAAAAAATGAATGAATGTTTTTAGGGTTTTATGGTAGCAAAAAGGTTTCAGAAGTAACGTCCAAATATCTTGATCTTGTGATACATTAGACATTTATTAAGACGGCATAGACATCGAGTGTTTATTTAAGTGTTTATGCCCAGTGTTGGCCGTTTGGGCTGCTGAGAGGTGACAGAAGTGCTTTTTGTGATACTTTTGTCTTCTATCTGACTCACCATGTTGGTAAATGAGCTATCCTGTGGAGCAGAACGTGTCCCAGAGAGGATTAGCTGGGCTTCTCTGAGCCTCGTGCCTGCAAATCAACCCTGTTGTCTTGCCTGTATTTGAATAACAATACACAATGTAAGCTGACATTTTCTTGATTGTATGTCATCAGGCAGACCATGGAAGCACACGGGTCTAGAGCATATAAAAAAGATAAGAAATCGCTGAGGTATGACAAAGTGCTGGGCCTTGATTTGCCGTGCTATAAAGCACTCGTTCCGTACAGACACAGGGCTTACAGTAAATGAAGAACCACAATGATCTCGTACAAATGACACATCATTTGCTAATAGGTTTATTGAGAGTAATGCCGGATAGAGCTTTCTGTAGCCCCTGATTCAAGATCAGAATGCCTATTGACGTATTGATTATGGGGCTGTTGCTGGGAGCCTCTCTGTCCCAAGGGGCATCCTCACACCCTGCCTGTTGCCACTGATCAATTGCTTGAGAATTATGCTTTTACATAACAGCTCCTTCTCACCTCCAAGATGATGTCATGCAGTGTTTTGAGGTCTGTCATTTAGGAGTGGCCAAAATGCTCTGCCATGGTGAACGGCTGTAGATCAGGTTATTTTGGAGGGCATATATAGTTATTTTGGAGGACAATGTTTGGTCAGTTCAGCTGTTTTGATCAATCCAGTGAATCATGTTTTAAAATAATATTTTATTTTATTTAATATTTAGAACTCATGTTTGTAGATCTGGCATCCACCATATAAACAAGAGACCTCGACCTTAGATCAAGGGCTTTTATTAGCTACTTTTTATTAGCTCTTTTGTGTTATGTATTTTCATCTGCTTGGTTTCCTGTCATAAGGGGTCGCTTTGCTGAAGCTTTTAGCCAAACCTTTTAAAACTTAATGAACTTTGTAAACTTTTTTAAATTTTAACACCTGACACTGTTTCACCATTTCAGGACAGGTAAGCACATTTAACATCTGTTCACTCCAACGACCAAGCTCTTAACAATTGTAATAAATAATAATATAATACACAAAGCTGCAGATCCACAAGCAGAGGCGGGAGTTTAAGTTTGGAAGTCTGTCATTCTAACTTGTCATTCTAACTTGTCGTTCTAACTTGATTGATTTGTATAGAGCCTTTTTTGTGTTACTCATGTTTGTGTTTCGGACTTTCCATTTCTTATTCATTCCAAGTTGTAAGTGCTACTCATCAGTTTATGTGCCGGTCCTATTGGAAGTAGTACTCCCTTGTAATTCCTTCACTACCTGTATATTCTCTCTCACTTAGAACTATAAACTGGTTCACATGAATTCATTGAGTCTCTGCTTTATCTGGCTGATCTTCCGGGTTGTTCTTAATACTGTCTATCAATGCATTTTTGGCTCCTGTCAAACAAAAGCATCAGACGTTTGATCATGCATCAATCTTAGATACATTTATGTATTGTTTGCATGCAGTTTTTGTTTGAAATACCCTTTAAATGTGCATTACAGTACAGTAGCATGAGGAGTCTATGTGACTATGGTAGTGTCTGGTCACTGTTTATTTTGGAGACAACCTTGTCCTGCTCTTTTATCTTCTTGGATTCGATAAAACCAAGCCATGTCCACACAAAAAATGATCTCCTCACCTTCATTTGTGAGGAATCTTTTCCTATACTATTGTGAACCAATATTCTGGTGCTAAATTTATATTTATTCTCGTTTATTCATATTGTATTTTATTGCTGCTTTATTTGATTTAATTTTTGTCTTTATATATAACTTACCTATTTATTAGCAATTTAAATGTCTATATGTTGACACCTGCACCAAGAACAATTCCTTGTACACTTGCTACTTGACGAAATAAGGATTCTAATTGTGAAATATCCCTGTCCCTGTGTTTTATACAACACGATGTAAGTAATAGAGTTTGTAGTAAAGCATGAATGATCATGAGCATGGAGAAAATACTGTCATATCAGCCAGCCCTGCTGTCATTACTGCTATTGACTAAACATATTGCACCTGCAGATAGCATGGCCCAGGGTTGCACAGGCATGCCCAAGATGCTTACGCCTAAACTCTGTCTAAGCAAAGATGGATTCGGGTCAGGGTCAGGGACAACCTTATTTCACAGCATGACTGGATTATGTCTTATTAATGCAATACCTGCCACACACTTACGAGCCAATCGTTACAGTCTGGAATGATCCTCCTTGTCTCAGCAGTAATAAAAGTTGTCATACGAAGTTGGACAAGTTGCATTTCATTCAAATCCATGGAACAGTCACATGAGATTGGCTTAACTGTGGGTTTTTACTTCCAAAAGAAGTTTCAACAAGAAAATGCAACTCACCAAACACCTCGGGCTTCGAGTCGGTCGTGCCTGACGTGTTACTTTCTGATCGTACTGGACGGTCTCTTTAATTTGGACTTTTGAGTGGGAATCTAATGCGGATTTTAAGAAGATCTCCTTCTCAGAACTTCCCGAATCACCCAAAACGTGTTTATTTACAAGCACTTAAAACTCATTAAAGTGAGAATAGATATCAGTAGCATTTAATGAGATCGGTGTAACTTCGGTCCGTCTGTCAAAGGCAGGAGAAATGGAGTAGTTTGGCATATCGACGAACCAGGGCAAAGATCGTTCAATTTGAGATTCATTAACGACCCATTCGTTTAGGTAATCAATCCTGGAGCAGCTAACAAACGGAGCTGGCAATTAGTTATTAATTAATATGTTTACATAAACTCCTTAGACTTTGTCATTAACAAGACATAGATAGCAGGAACAATTCGTTAAATAGTTAGTGGTTAATCAGAGCAGTAATTTCTGTATTGTAGTCAGATCACTCTGACTGCTCTCCTCACAATACAACCCGTCCTTTTCTAATTATACCAGTCAGCCTGGCACAGAATAGAAAGCATATTTGATGAAAAGCGAACATAGTAGTTCGACGTTCAGTTTTGTTCGTGATTAAGCCCCATATCAAAGCGTTAATTATGCCTTTTTCAGAATAAACGCCTATGAATGGAGGAATCGGATGCTGTTTATGATATTTCAAACAAAATTAACAAAGTGTTTTCCTCTCTGTGTTCATGGGAAAGCAACTGAAGGTCTTTCCATTAGTGACTTTCAGACTACAGTGCTGAGTACAGAGATGCTCAGCATTAACAAAGCAGAGTGAGGGGCATGGCATGATCAGGCGTTTCCACCTACGTCCATCCACCTCCAGGTTGGAACAAAAATCGGCGCCGGTTTTACACTCGGTATCCGTCGTGTGCACTGCAGCGACCTCTGAAATATACGGGTTGGATGCTTTTTTATGGCACTTTGGGAAGGTTTTTACCAGGTGAAGTAATTGAAAATGTGTCTAAATCTAAAGGCCTTTAAATGTCAAGGTCAAGCTTACAAACTCTTGAATGTGTTGATGTACAAATGCATTACCTGGGGTACAGACACCGTTCACTATGGTGCATGTTCTGAGCTGCTTTGTGGAACTGTCGAAGCCTTTTTGCTTCTTTCTACGTTAGACCTTTTTTCGGTGAAAGTGATCCGCGGTGACACCTTGCAGCCCTGACTGGAAGTTCAGAAAGGCAGTCTGCCGATGTCACCTCTGCCTTCTCTTAGGCCTGTGGAGTTTTACAGGCAGAATGGTGGACATTAGTCTCACGCGGTTTTACCCTACATGCAGGTGACCTTGAATAACTGCTCTGACAATTTATTCACATAGCAAACTGGCGTGAAACTTGCTACTGAGAGGTCTCTGGTGGTGGTGGTGGTGGTGGTGGGTGGGTTTTGGGAGACCAGTCGTGTTGGACGAGTAGCAGGGAAGGACTTCACAGGAGGCAGCAAATGCAGAATTGACAGGAGGATGTATGGAAAAAGAGGTCCTGGATGAATAAATCAAATGTAGGAGTATGACTGGAGGTGCTTTTAAAAATTCTGTGTCTTCATTTACGCTCGAGAATAATATAATATCCCTGCAATAGGCCTGGCTAGCGATGGGCTCTAGTCACACTTGGGTGATAAAAAATAAATTAAAAGATGAGCGAGAGAGAAGAAAGAGAGGGTTTGAAAATAAGTAAAGGTGCAATACCTAACTTGGGCTTGATTCATCACTGTAAAGGTGGCCAGCCCACTGTAAAAAAATATAGATCACACCGTGCTTGAGAAAGTCCATTTTTTTCCAAACTGTGTATTTCTGCAAAAACTTCATAATAAGAGTTGAAAGATACATCTGCTTTCTTTTTGCCAGCAAAAAACGTGTGAAAACCAGAGGCCTGGTTTTGCGGCGGACCGGTATGGACATGCAGACCTACTGGTGTGATGAAAGCCAGCAAGCTTTCGTCTTAAGCCTATTAACAACTGGTACAATTTTCCAGGCGGCACCGCGCCGCACCTTGGCTGGCCGTCAGACCCTGCCAGCTCCGGTCTGAAACTGTAATAAACTGCGAAGTGATACTTTTGCGAAATGATTCATTTCCACCTTGTCTAAGTAGGCACGGGTCTAACTGGAAACACATTGCGTGTCACGTTCTCGTACTCGCATGTGCAGTGACGCAGAGCAGACCCGCTCGAGCAGCGTGTGAACGATCGGCACCAATAACAGGAACGCAGACTACCTGTTGGCAGAGTGGAAATGCCCCAGATGCCAGGCACGTGTCCGAAACAACGCGTTCGTGGCCCACAATATTTAGAGCCTGGCACTTGTACTGGCACATCGTTGCCTGGTCTGCCTTTTTTCCAAACAGACCAGAACACACACAAACCTTATTTCCAATTGTTCAGTTTGTTTTTGTTTTTGTGTAACCATGTGTGAAGGTTAACCGTCCATGAATAAACCTAGAATTCCTTTTTAACGTAACACGTAACAAATCCAGGCAGCTGTATGAAGCTGGCGAATTTATACAAGCGTAGTCAGAACGAACATTAACGTTTGTGTAGCATAAAGGTTAAAGTAAAAATACTCACATGCTGAGGAACCATCATTATTTTAGCATTTGATATATTAGATCCTTTCACTTATTTAATTATTTATCCCCAGTGTGGAGCGAGAACTAGATTTTCTATTTAAGTTTTGTTATCTGCTAAGGTAAGGTCTTTTCCAGGGCTGTCAAAATGAATGTGTTAACAGCACGTCTTTTAACGGCAATAATTTTTAACGCCTTCAATCGAGCTTTATTACTGGACCACGTGAAGCAATCGTAGTCCAAAACAGTCCCTTATTCATCATTCCCTATCAAAAGCAGCACTATGAGTCGATAGAGGCCAGAATTGTTGAGGGTCGCGAGTCATTTCGGACATTATTTGCTCATTATTATGCGGCAGCAGATTCCAGTGCGTGAACACACTGAATGTTCGGCGCAGTTTCACCACAGGCCTGGAACTAGCGATAACTGCTTGCACATGCTGCTTCTAATAAAACTGCCTAATTAAATGAATACTTCGTATTAAAAAGTATCATTTTTGGTGTTTTCTATGTCCTGAATGCACCTCGGGAGTTTTCATCAGAGAAGTCGCAAGTTAAAATTATAAGAGATGATGAAAAATAAGGTTATTAAATTATTAGAAAGTAATATAAAGGCATTGTGTTGCACTAGAATAGATGTGATGCCTTTTTTCGTGAGAAATTTCTCTTGTCTCAAAGTCAGTCAAGCAACAATTGGATTTATTGTAAACAATGCGAAAAGAATTGTGTTATTAAATATTGTAATTATTTAAATATTTGGCAGACACTATTATTCAGAGTGATAAAGTTTTATAATGCTAACAATAAGGCCATGAACCCAAAAGTGGCAGCTTGGGATTTGAACCTTAGACCTTCAGGTCCACAGTCTAGTACCTTAATGATACCATCACTACAGTTTTGAGATGTGTGATTTGCCAATCATTTATTAGCATTAGACTTTTCATTTATATAATTTATCATTTATATAATGTAATTATTTTTAAAGTTTCAACTGTTTTCTTAAATCGTTATGCTGATTACGTAGTTGGTAATGGAACAAAAAATATTCAATCCAAGACAATTCATAATACTTTCACTAGTGGTCTCAGACTTTTGGTCCCTGCTGTATAGATTCATATTCGACATTTTTAAATCAGAAATAGGCTGATAAATTGCAATGCACATCAGTCACACTAATATAAATTGTGAGTCTCGGCGTGACATTTGAGAGGACAGAAGATCTATGAGGTCATTAACCTGTCCTCGAGGTAAGGTGCAGTTTTAGGCAAAACTCATAAACCCATGCCTCCTGTTAACCCATCTTATGAAACCCAGGCATGATGTACAGGGGAGCTTTGTCAGAACGTTTGCAAATTTACTGGCTCTGACTCGATTTTTTTGGTCATGACTTACTTGACCTAATGATCTAGAACATTGAAATCTCTCCAGCCCAAAGGCAATTTTGGAGGCACGGTGGGTTGATTTAAATGGTCCGTGGAACGCATTGACTGGTTCCATCAATTGGAAGCCAGTGTGATGCACCTCACTGTTTATAGGACCACCTCCTTTATTATAAGACCTCCATTTGTGCACTGGTCCCAAATCTGGCCAAGTCTAGGAGGTAGTGAACAAGTGCTGCTAGATAGCTGGAATGAGAATGATATACAGAGCTTTAGACTCTATAACCGTATGAGTTTTTGGAGGTGTCAGTGCATGCAGAACGCTGGCAAAGCTGAACTTAGTCCTCTTCCTACAGAATAATGGCAAGCTTCATATTCCACTGAGGAAATGTCTGAATTTGTATTCTGCTCTTGTCTGTTCCCTATAGGTTAATGGTGCTCCAAATAGTATGTAGGCTTTAGGGAGGAGTAAATATGGAACCATTTTCACATAGAGATCATGAGTACAGGTCCATCACAAGGTCAATCAAATGTGATGCTTCTTATTTAATAACACTGTAGGCTGTTAGATTATTTCCTATTAATGTACTTACTGTTTTCGTTTTCTTTTTAATTACGTAATAATTATGTAGAAGTTTGGGTGGTGTCTAAGTTAAGCTATGTAACTACAATGAGGAGGTGCCTCTTGGGTCTAAAGTATTCAAAACTTGTATAAACCCATTTTTCTCAGCTGCCTGAAATGCACCATATCGTTTGCAAAATGTAATTTGTAACAGCATTTATGAATATCCGTCAGGGAGTTTTTCCTTGCCACTGTCGCCCTAGGCTTGCTCAACTTGGAATTTTCTTTTTAAGATAATATAAGATTGTAAAGCTGCTTTGAGACAATGCATCATTGTAAAAAGCGCTATAGAAATACATTTGACTTGACTTGACCAGGCTTTTATTGTCGTAAGACCCTTTTTTGCGTAATGATTACGTTAAGGTTTGCTAAGTGTGCTGTTGTGCTGGTACCTTGACTGGTTTAAGCCTGTCGTAGACGCAGAGTTTGTCATAAGCTTCATGTTTTGCACGGTGGTTAATTTGCAGATGGTAATATAAGTAAATTGTCAAGCTGTCTTTAACGGCAATCCAGTAGTTTGCACATTTTATCTTTTGAGGATCCTGATGTCTGTATTTTGTCTCCTGCTGCAGGTTGTTCACTCATTTTTATCATCATCCATGTGCTTTCAGGTGAATGCTCACTTAGTTTGTGCATGCGCATCCGTCCTATCTGGCTACATGACACAGTGGCACGATGCTACAGGCCCAAATTGAGCGACACGCTCGCTAATGTCAGCTCGCACATCGCTAAATTAACACTTCAAACATGATCTGATATTACATATCGCACATTCCTAAACTGCAACACCGCTGTTTTGTCGGCACATAAGAATATGGGCATAATTAACGTTTTCGTTTTTCGTTTCGCATTTTATCCCAAAGTTGCAGGTCAGAGCCAATTTAATGTACCAGATAAATAATTCAAGCCGTATTTTCTTCAAAGCAAAACTGCTTTTGTGTGACGAGTTTACTATAAATGAACTGGCACAGTGTGTGATCTGTGTTCCAGGACGGTTTGGGACACTTGGCTGTGCCATGTCATTGTCTATTAAAGACCCATCTTTCAAATGTGTTTGCACTTCAGTGAAAGCGCATTGTTTACTCCATCTCTAGCACACAGCCTCCAGGTAGACTGCCTGCACAAAGGTTGCATGGTTTTATTCGAAGAACAAGAGATGAAAAGCCCGGTACGCCCAAGCAGCGGTTTTAATTTTGTGCCTACTCCACATTTGAAATAATTAGCAGAACCAGTATAGACAGGGCCTCGACAGAGCTGCCAGGCCCATCATTTTCCATTTATTAGCCATTATTATTGGAAGTATGTGGAGCAATCAGGGCACACCAAGCAGATGGAAGTCATCTTAATGTGTTATGGGAGTAAATGATGAATTCATCTGCATATTCCGGCCGGTGTCGATAACTGATACGAGGAGCAGTACGCCGTGCTGTCATTTATATCCGACTCAAACAGCTCATTCGCTGCCTTAACATGCACGCTCCTTTGTGTGGATTACAGGACGTGTGTGTGTGTGTGTGTGTGTGTGTGTGTGTGATCGTACCAGAGCAGGTCATAAATTTGCTTCTGTGTATGACTTCAAATCTGGCAGTGTAAAGCATACAACTATTTCCATTATGGCACTGCCGTGTGTAATGAAAGAGGAGGAAAAGCCACAATATGCTAAAAAATATAACTAAGCAACATTTCTCAGCGAATATGTTTAATTCATAAATCAGCCTGGCATCTTGGTTATTCCCCTAAAGAGAATCAAAGGCCATGTCTTTAGCTAAAGTCCTCATTATGGTTTGTTGATTGGGCAGAAATGCAGGATACGAGAACAGTTACGGGAAAGAGCACTAATCAGTCATAAGTCTAGCTGGCACTGATGTTTGTCGAAAATCATTACGAGCAGGGAGACGGAGAGCCTCTCTGCTTCACTAACCGGTGATTTGCACCTCTTGATAGTGCAAATAATAGAACGGTGGAATATCCCTATTTTCGGGGCTGCATCCCAAATTACGGAGAGAAAAACAATTTGAATCTCTCTGAATGTTCACAGATACTGTTTATAACCCTGTCTGCTCATGTGAGCGTCTCCACTCGAATGTCATTTGTCTCATTCGTGGTAGCAACCTCTTTCTTTCTTATATTTTCATGTCTCTGCACATATCTGCAGTTTTGTCCTACCACTGCCCTTTGAAAACAGCATCAGTAATCCAGTCTTTATTAATCTACCTTTTTTTTCCACCTACATTTGTAATAATCTAGAAATCCAGACAAAGGAAGGAAGAGTCCAGCATGTTACCTGCTTGGTCCTCCAACCCTGGATCTCTGACAGTGATAAAAGAAGATAGATTGCATATGGACCATAGCAGGGGTGACCTAAACAGCGTTTAACATTTGCCTCCTAAGGCGTCAGTGATGAAATATGAAGGGACACCTTTTTTGAGAAATTAAATTACACGTCCCGGCTCCGTCCCGAATGCCGAAGAGAACAGACACTTGTCAGCGCTTGTCCTGGAGTTGAGGTTTAACACTGATTATAGATTTGATAGCTGATATTTCCTGAAGGCTACTGACAGGACGAGAGACGAGTCTGATTTACTTCTACATAGTTGTGTATTTGCAATAATAAAGGTGTGAAGAGGAGAATCACGTACATTCTTATGGGATAGGGAATGTGAAGTGTAGTGAACTTAAACTAGAAAATGCAGCTCCCGGAGGAACTGCGGATGTGTGTTGCATCGGTGCCGTTGGTTCTGGCCTGGGCAGG
>JAUZSU010159232.1:0-13946 GCA_034780255.1 Parotocinclus maculicauda
TCTCCAGATTCTCTGAATCTTTTGATGACATTATGGACTGTAGATGATTAAATTGCTAAATTAGTTCTAAGTTCTTAAATTGTTGGGCTATTTGCTAATGCAATTGTTTACAAAGTAGTAAACAACCACTCTTCTTTTATGACACTCATCTGTGGATGTTCCAAACAGGATGTTTTTGAGCATTCCTCAACTTTCCCATTATTTTGTTGCCCATGTCCCAAAATTTTTGTAATGTGTTGCAGGTATCAAATTCCAAATGAGTGAATAGTTGCAAACAAACAATAAAGTTGATCTGTTTAAACATTAAATATCTTGTCTTTGTAGTATATTCAAATGAATATGAGTTGAAAAAGATTTGCAAATCATTCTATCTTGTTTCTATTTATGCTTTACACAACGTCCCAACTTCTTTGTAATTGGGGCTGTAGAAAATCAGTTTATCATTAACGTAACCTCGGTCAGATGCATTGGATTCTGACAGTGCATTGTACATTTTCTTTGCATACATTCTTAAATTCAAGACGAATCCAATGAGACCAAGACCGAGTACTTACAACTTATGCACATGGTTTTGCATACTATCTTAATACACCAGAACTTGATTGTCTAAATGGTTTTCTTTAGAACTTACATTAAGTAAATACATTAAATAGCATTAAAAACCAAATATTATTTTTAGACCAAATATGATTTATAAATTACATGCATTGTACGTAAAGTCCTACTCTTGTGTGTGTGATGTGCACCTTAAAAATGCAGAAAATGATATTGCACAGGATTAAGCATATTCTACATCCTTTATAAATCAGACCAGTCCAACCCTTATATAATTACTATGCTGCATTTGGCAATGGTTCCTACTGTGCCAGCAATATCAGCTGAATTTAGTCACTCCTGTTCCTGCTGCCAATAAGTCTTTCTAGCTTAGACAACATTTTGCAGCATTATATATTTTAGTGATATTACAGGAAGTGATAGTGAATACCTGTAATAGAAATACTTTACACATACCTGTAATACCACAGAACCACAACCGGCCTTATATATTGTTGGTCTTTCACATGCTAGCAGAACAGCTGTGAGATTAATTGGTGATATCCCTGCTTTAGCAGCACCCCCCAGCAAGGCAAGTGGGTAATGGCCTTGCGACAGTCAGAAAACCAGAGCTAATGATAAGGCTAGCCCACAAAAATGCCATTAATTAATTAATTCATTAATTAATTAATTCACGTTATTATCTGCTTGTCTGCTAGTTATCGATGGGAAAGAGAGATTAGAGAGATAAAAGATTAGATTTATTTGTCACATATACATTGTAGCAGGTACAATATACAGCAAAATGAAAACCATCAATCCGTCTAAACATACAATATAACAAAGTGCGGGTGGGGAGTGTGGTTGGTGTTGGGCTGGGGGAGGGTTTGGGGTTTGGAGAGACAAGACAAAATGACGTAAATGAGAAAAATTAAAATATGTTAAACATCGGGGAAGATTGGAGATAAAAAAAAGCCCCACCCACATACTATCCTTTGAGGAGTACAGTATGTAAGCACAAAAAACCCCTCCTTAGAACATAAGCACATATAATGACATTTACAAAAGACTAACCACAGGGAAGGGGCAAAAAAACAGCAACAACAAGAGGCCATCCGGTCTATAGCAGCTACGTACAGCGCTCACACAGACCCGTCACGATGCGACAGGAAGAGAAGCAGTAAAAGGAAGGCGAGTTCATAGGTTGGGAGAGAGGGGGAGTCAAAGAGTCGCTTGCCCAAAAGCACCATTCCGTGTCCATAGCGCATTGGGCAAACTTCCAAACAGGCCACGCCCCAGCAGTTCGAGGAAAATAGGGGCGATGTCAGATTTCCATAGCAGCGGAATCTTCTGCAGGAATTTGCACTCTCTGCAGCTCAACCTCAAGACCAAACCACAGACAAGAAGGGTGCAGAAACCATATAGTAGACGTTTGTTTTGGCTCGAATGATCCCAGTTTATGTACCACTCTTATGAATCGTCGTCCTTAATTTATCCATTTTTGTCTGCAGAACTGATAACTTCTCCAAAATTAAATCTATTCTGCGAGTAATAGTCAAGTCCTTGCTTGTGAATGTCTGAGCCTTTCAGGGATGCTCCTTTATACCCAATCATGACACTCACTTGTGGAAAGTTCTAAATAGTTGTTTTTTGAGCATTCTTTAACTTTCCCATTTTTTTGTTTCCCCCGTCGAAACCTTTGTGGAACGTTTTGCATCCATCAAATTTCAAATTAGTGAATATTTGCAAAAAACTATAAAAAAGTTTATCCGTTTGAACATTAAATATCTTGTCTTTGTAGTGTATTCTTTTGAATATTGAATATAGGTCGAAAAGGATTTGCAAATCATCGTGTTCTGTTTTCATTTATGTTTTACACAACATCCAAAATTCATTGGAATTGGGGCTGTAGACAGAGATTTATAATTGCAATTTATAAACATCTATTAGGGAGCTGAAAGGCGAAAACCACAGCTAACCAAGAGGAACATAGAGGTGTGTCTTTTATCTGCCAAACAACACAGTTATAAGTCTTAAACTTTTTGAGATAATGTTCAGAATATGATTTTGTGGAGTCCTGCTACATCTAGTATAAAAGGTAATACAGCTGTATACAATAAGAACATCGGTGTGATACTGTGATTTTTGTCAAGATGCTTCAGGGTCAACTTGGTACAACTTAATGAACTCATGAATACTGAGTTCTAAAAGAAAAATCTTAAACACTCTTGTCATCAGTCTGTGATCTTAAGTGCAATTGGGTTATGACTGAAGCACAAAGACAAGGGTTTAAAGGACACAAAATTAAGTTGTTGGAATGGCCTACATGTAATCTCATAAACCATCAGTGTGATGCTGTGTGGCAGAACCTTAAACTGGCAAAATTAAATCAATTCAGCAAGGAAGTGTCAGTCAAAAATTTGGTTGTAGCTATTGGTATTAAGGCATTAAGGCAAACAAGCCATTATATTTGGGGGTGCAAATAGTTTTTCCACACAGTGATATAACTATTGCATTACTATTTTCTTTCAAACATAATGACTAAAAAAGAAAAAAAAACTGTTTTGTCTTTTCTTATGTACTCTTTGTCTTCTATTTGTCTACTACTTTGTCTTCAGCATATTGTGTGATATAAAATATAACAAAAGAAATCAGCAGGGGGAAAAATGTTTTCACAGCACTGATTCTTGTGACCTGGGTTCACCAAACTTCACAACAATTATTACACCTTTGTGTGGTGCCATGAAAAACGTGGAGTGAATTGAACGAGTGGATATAAAAGGCTGTGAGAATGTTTTTAGCTGTAACAGTTCTTGTGAATAATGAGTTCATACTTCAGAAATATTTTTTTAGTGGACCTAAGGTACAGCAAAGTCGCAAAAATACACTCATAAAGAGTAGATTTGTTAAAAAAATTGCAGACAGAATCATTTACAGAATCAGAGTGGTCCTTATTTCGTTGCTTCTTTTATTTTGCATCTATGTTGTGCCAACTGTTCCGGAGGCAGATGTTTGAAGAGCATCACTGGAGAAGGAGAAAAAAGAATTGCTTGGTCATAGAAGAGAGAGGAGTAAATGAAGGCAAAGGAGGTGCAGAATGGAGAAAAGAATATGAGGGCAAGAAGACATATAGAGCATCAGTCTCAGTGAAGAGATGAAAGATTCTTGCACAGCCATTGCTCCAGACCACTCCCACATCCTCCCATCCATGTTGTGATTGGCTGCTCCAATAAATCCCAGCAACAGCTTAGTGCACCTCCTCCCCCGCTTTTGGTCTCCACAAAGAGCTCAGTGCTGAATGAACTGAGTCAGCCTCAGACTGTCTGAATAGTATGAGCTTTGTATTTCTATTCCTCCCTCTCCTCTTTCTCCCTGTCTCTCTTCATCTCTGTCTTTCACAACCTCTCTTTCTCCTCCCTCTGACAAGCTGCCTTACAACACCATTCAGACATCTGTCTCTCTGGCACTCCAAGCAGAGAGTGGCATCATCAGCGATCAGCCTGAACGGTAAATAAAGCAACAGATCATGCTGTCTTCACCAGCCATGGACATCAGCTCCTGATATGAGACTGCCTGCCATTTCTCCTCTTTCATCTCCTCATCTCTCACCCTGAAGACCTCGGCAACGGTACAAGGAGGAAAGCGAAATCATCAAAAAACTGATCTACTCAAATCTTCAGAACAACTTTGGGATTTGTTACCCCGCTGTACAGGAAGAAGGAAAGAGTTTTGTCATTGTCTCGCCACTTCATTCACCTCCCTTTTCCCCTTCTCTCCTCCCCGTTGACTGGCGAGGGGGCCGGTGAAAGTCTGCCAAGACGCCGCGTGCCGTGCTCCGCGTGAAGAATGCCCAGGCGCGTCTGCCCAAGCCGCCGGACGCGGCACCCGCGCCCACCTCGGGCCTCTACATGGAACGTTCACAGAGTCGCATCAGCCTGTCAGCATCCTTTGAAGCTCTCGCTATCTACTTCCCCTGCATGAACTCCTTTGATGAGGATGATGGCGGTGAGTGTTTGTGTGTGTTCCGTCTGTGCGGTGACCCTGGCAGTGTAGTGACTGTAAACTTGAATAATGACCCGCAGAGCTTGAGCATTATGGAGCATTGCCTTATGGATTATTAGGTCTGTTATGAAGAGCCAAGCTTCAAGTTTACAGTCAGTAAAATATAGAAGATTTCACTTCTGATGCCTTCACATGTGTTTTTAAGACTTTTGGCAGGTTGATACTTTAGCGGCCTTACAGACTGGAACATTTTTAAAGGTATTATTTAACACTAGGTCGAGTAAGTACTAGAGTTATTGAAGTTTCCAGATGCAAACTGCAAATGCTGCTTTATTCTTCACGGGATGCAGTTGTTATAGGAATCTACATGAATATTTGGTTTAGAATTAGGACTATTTTTCTTTCCTTCGCTATAGTTACACAATCAGAACTTGTAAGGTCACTTGCCTGGCCACTTTTTAAATCTATGGAAAACTGTAGCTGAAATGATTATATCTAAATAATCAGATTTTCATTTAAACAAAGTAAATTGGTGATTCACCACAATAAAAGGTCACAGTGTCTATAAAGACCTAGAGGTTGGTACCAGAGTACCCCTGTCAATCAAATGTAATTTATTTGCTTCTAATACACTGCATTCAAGTAATAAACCTGAACTGAAAGGAAAAAGAATGAAATTAATAAAATAATACAATAAATAATTAATGAAAGTAAATAACAATATTCTCCAGGACCAGGAACAAAAAAACAGTGAACATCATTACTGTAGTGTGAGTCTTTTACCTGCTTGATACAGGCTTTAAATATGTAATTTTGCTTGAACATTTTACAAGATTGAGCTGTATGGTGTATTGCTGTGTGCTATTACATACTGCACAACCACAAATGCAGCTTTTTCTTCTATTTGCTCTTTATCCTACTTCTCTCACACACATGCACAATTTCCAGCTGGCCTCATTTTAGAATGCTGTGCAGAGAAAGTAGCATAGAGAAATGAGACACCATGTCTAGCCAGCAATCATCTCTGCTTGCAACACACACACACACACGCAAACACATATTTTATCTGTGTGTATATAATAGCTATATTTATATTTCATTGTGGACACCACGTGTGCTCACAAGGATAGAAATGACATTTTATTTACCTTGTGAGGACAATTATCTTTTCCCCATGAGGAGAACTGCAGTTTTCTTTGAAAAGACATAATTTAATTTACTGAAGTTTAGGATAGGTTAATGGTGAATGAAGGCGTAATCTTTATCTCAAGGGGAAGTCCCAACAAAGATAGTGATAAAGACATGCAGACAATGTGTGTGTGTGTGTGTGTGAGAGAGAGAGAGAGAGAGAGAGAGAGAGAGAGAGAGAGAGAGAGTAAGAGTAAAGCTGAAAAAATAAATATATAGATAAACCCATAACTTTCTTAGGACAAAACAAAAGAGCTGAAATATTTGCTTTCGTTTACTAAGGTTAAAGTTAGGTTTAGGTGTTTAATAAACATTAAGCCACGGTAACCATTATGTTAATAGAAGTCCACAAAAAGCATACGTTTTCCAACACTGCGTGTGTGTTCCTGTTCTGTGGCATAACATTCATTTTATAAATAAACTCATTACTTTGCCGCACAGCTTCCATCTTATTTATGAATGTTCCCTAAAACATTTGCATGAATCTAGCCAACAGAAGCAAATTTTTCTAATTAAAATGCTAATAAGATAATATAACAAAAAACGGCTTCACAGATTACATCATGCTTCTAATTTCTCATAATAATAATAATGACACAGACATCAGTAGATGTAAAAAAGCTGCAATTGCCCTAAACTGGTTTATGGAAAAATATTTTTTAAAGTACATATAGGGACCATGGAGATAAGGCCCATATTCATGTTTATTTACTTTCTATCAAAATTATATTATATTTGAAAAAAAAAAAGAAATAGTAACGGGTAGCACTGTCGCCTCACAGCAAAAAGGTCCTGGTTTTGGTCCTAGGTGGAGTCCTTTCTGTGTGAGGTTTGCATGTCCTCTCCATGTCCACGTGGGGTTTCTCCAGATGCTCCGGTTTCCTTCCCACAGTCCAAAAGCATGCGTATTAGGTTAACTGGTGGATATAAAGAGCCCAGGGTGTGTGTATATGTGTGCAATTGTGTGAGTGTAGGTGCCTTACAGGATTAATTTAAAAAAAAAGTCACAGGTATAATTTTATACAACCTGGATAATGGTCTGTATAGATACTATAAGTATAGTATTAGGATATAGAACAGTGCATAAATAATGATAGTTGATTTGTTATTCAGTTTTTAATAAAATGACCAAATGCATTTGTAGAAGTTACTTTTAGCACAATTGTTTAGTTGTCACTGCTTAACCAGCATAAACCCAAGCATGTCCTGCACTGGCCATTATATTTTTTCTCCCAAAACACCTGAAGGTAAAGAGGTCCACTGGGATCACTGATCAATCCAATTCAACATTTGCCCTTGCCGGTACACACATTCAAGCCATATCTCATTTCTTTCTGACATAGAAAAAAATGCCTCCTATATTTATATTTTGTTAGCCAGCATGGGGAAGTTTTCCCGTTACTAATTAAACTTCCTCACAGTAATAAATGACCTTGCCAGAGCTATTGTAATAACATCGATTACTCAACACTGACATTCTTGACCAGAAGTACAAAACATACTGACAGTGTAAAAATGAACTCAAACATCATATTAGTTTTCTCTCATGCTTTTGCACTGGGTTCAAAAGCACAAAATTCCAATCTAATAAATCAGGCTCAGGTTAACTAAACTCACCCACTTACCTTGCAAAACACAGTGCACAGTCTCTAATGAGTGATTGAAAGAAAATAATACTTGCACCTTTTCCGTTGATACACAGATTACATGGTATTACTCATTGTGTCAAAAGTACAAAAATCTTCACCCTAGAGAAATGCCAGTTTAAAAGGTCACAAAACTGTTCAGTTCAGTCCAAAGCATATAACAAGAAATAAACAGATGGTGAGAAATGAAATCAACGTATTAGCATGGTGTAATCCACCATGAAGTTTAGACTGACCTTGCAGTGTGTATATGCAAAATTGCAAAGTGGTTGTTGGGCAGAACTGACTGGTAACACCAATAAAAGGTAACACTACTTTTCAACTGTAAGCAAGACAACACAAAAGAGGCAAAATAAAGTTACAATCTTAAAAAGATCTTTACTCTCAGATCCAAATATAATTCCACCAGCTAAGGTTTAACCAAAAGGTCTGTAAGGACTATTGGACATGAACATGGACATAAATTATACATGTTAATTAATGAGGTGTTGCTAGTTCTAAGCAGTGGAGATAAAGAGTAGTAGTATATGAGGAAAAGACAATGCCATGAAAAGCAGATCTTACCCAGGAAGAAAAACCATTCCCATTAAAAACAAGACTAATTTGCCTGTCATCAACCATTACATCAGAAACAAAAATGTTTACTTCTTTTGTTCCAAAATCTAAAATATGTGGACCATATACTATATTTGACACTATTTTTTATCATTCTGAATCATCTGTTTTTCTTCCCTTTTCTTACATTTTGTACAACATTGGTACATACACTTACCCAGATACAAATGTTGGATTGCTGAAAAACATGCAAAGCATGTAGTTATATTTTATGCAGATATGTAAATTACAGATTTGGTCTAAGTAGACATTGTCTTGCCACAACAGGACATGAAACTGCTTCCTGTGCTGCCCTGTAAAAAGGCTCTCAGAGGCTTCTTTTGGGTAGTGTACTGCTTGGTGAGAGATTGATTATTCAAATACATTTTGCCCAGTTGACTGACTCATCATTAGATTAAGAGAAGCAGGAAGGTTGTTCTAACCAAGCTGTTAGGAGTTTTGTGAGCATTGGTCTCATGAGGGCAGACAGATGGTGAACAGGCTCTGGACGGCCCAGACTGACCACCAACAGAAAGGATAATTTGATCTGCCAACAAGCACAAGCAGCTCCAGTTTGTTATCCACCATCCAGAGACAGGTGGCACCTTCACTACATACCCATGTCTCTTCCCAGACCATTTCCCTGTGCTAAGCGGAAGGATATTTGTTGTCACAGCACTCATTTTTTTATGTGTTCGACCATAGATAGCCAGCCACTGTAACTTAATTTCAAGCAGTGTTGTCAACAAAAAACCTGGATTACTATTGACTGGAACTGCATTATTTTTAGTGACAAATACAGGCTCTGTTTGGGAACCGATGATGGTTGGGTTCGAGTAAAGAGGTCTCGTGGCGAGTACTTCAATCCTGCCTTTGCTGGGGAGTGACACACCGCTCAAACTGCTGATGTGATGGATAAGGATCTACAGACCTAGGCACAATAGCTGTGGATGGATGTGGCACAGCATACCATACAGAACTTTTATTTATCTCTTATAGCAGCCGAACATAACCTCCTGTCAATTGTACAGTTTTCCCTAGTGCACTTTCCTTTTATTCTAATATTGTAATCACTTACATATAACATCATTACATTCATACTTAAAGTTTCAGTTTATTTCAATAGCTCCTTCTTGGTGAGTGGTTTTGGTTTTTGTCAATACATGTATATATTTTACGTTTATGATATGTGAGTATAACAGAAAAAATGGAAAACAGAAATTCTGGAAACTTAATTAAGGAAACAGTTTTTTTAATGGTTAACTAGTGTTATTTCTACATTTAGTAGCGGTCCAAGATTGTTTTGTTTTGATTAAGAGAAAATCAGTATATTTTCTCTTTAGACATTTATCAGTTTATATAAATTACTGTTTCATTGTCTTAGCTTTTTGTCAGCTGTTTTTGCAACTTATTTCTTGTTTGTTTCAAAACGGATTTACAATTTTAGATTATCCTCTATTTATGCAAAGTTCCATGAGCAAGCCTAGGGTGACGCTGGAAAGGGAAAACTCTCAAAACGTTATAAGGAAGAAACCTTGTGAGGATCTAGATTCAAAAAGGAACCCATCCTCCATGTTATATGTAAGAACATCTAATTAATAAGCATTATATAATGGTTTAAATAGTTTAAACAGAAGATTATATAAAAATTAACACAGAACATATTTTTGCAAAAAATAAATAATTAAATAAAATATTTTTATTTGACAGAAAATTAATAAAACTATAAAATAATGATAAAAACAAATAAATGAAATACTGAATAAATTAAGATAATAATCTGCATATTGGCATTAATTAATCCAATAGAGTTAATCCAATCTGAGTCACTGTCTGATCTCGTGTCGTCAGCAGGAAGTACGTTCATTTATTCTACTCATTATTTGATATATTTTCTGCCACCTTTCAGTTCAGTTCACACTAAAATAGGTAAATAATTAAAAAAAAGGGATACTAAAGATAACAATAAAATTGGCACACAATCTGTAACTTGTAATCATGCAACAGAGAAAAAAAAACAATTCCTGTGATAATATTTTAGGATATTTTTTATTTTTGTTTGGAGTATTCACCTTAATGGAGAGTGTTTATGGTCTTCCAACATGTTAGAGTATTGAATGATTTGTTTTGTGTGTACCTTTTTTTGCTATTTGAGGACAAACACATGGTTTTGTGTAATGTGTGAAAGCAATACCGGGGGCTAATATGTTATACATTGTCTGTTAAATATGAGCAGTGGCAGCTCAGCAGGTCCTATTCTGCATTGCGCTGGTGACCAGAAGGCTGCAGAGACACATCTGATCAGATACAGTATATGCTTGGATGGGATTCTTTAATGGCTTTTCTTGCAATTTTGTCTCCAAAAGGATTATTTAAGAAAGTATCTTCACAGTAGTCCACAGCAGCATTCTGTATAATCAAGCCTTTAAGTACCGGTAGTTATTCTTTTACCATGGAAGTCAGGGCAATTAACATTACTGACTTTATTTATGTCCCCTTTTTATTGAATTTTATTGTACAATTTTTATTGTAATAAAATTAATTCATTCTTTCATTGTTTTATCCACTTATCCCAGTCAGGGGGAGCCAGTTCCTAGCTGGCCACACAGGGTGCAAGGGAGAAACAACCCTAGACAGAGTGCCAATCCATCGTAGGGCATATACACTCATACACACACTCACAATTACACACTAAGGGGCACTTTGGAAACACCAATTGAACTAGCATGCATGTCTTTGGGAGTGTGGGAGGAAACCGGAGTATCTAGAGAAAACCCAAGTAGACACAGTGAAGACATGCAGACTCCACACAGGCGCTCCGCCTCCTCCAGGGTCGGGATCAAACCAGGGATCTCAGAGCTATGAAGCAGCAATGCTAACCACTGCATCATCCAAATATGCCACATGCTTCATAAACACAGACTCCAAACGTGCTGCCCAACTAAATTTTCAGCATACTTAATGCCTATCATAACTTGTGCTACCATTTGATGCGAAGCACGATAAAAACTTATTTTCCACCGTATGGCTTTCCAACTCCTCCTCCCCCCTCTCTCACTAAAGGAGCAGATATCAGGCTGAGAGCAACACAACGCTCTGAAGTGCTCAAGCTTATTAACCCTCCTACGCTGTCAAGTCCTGCGTTGATTCTGTTGCTCAAAATACCCATGAAAACAAATGCATACTTCATCACTGACGCTCAGTGCATGTGGTGTCAGTTGCAGTCACAATATGATGTAGGAACACATTGAAACAACGGCAGGAAACAGGCAGGCCAGATTGATTAATAATATGTTGTTCTTTGCCTCCTGGAGTTACAGAAGGACATACAGATGTCCAGCTGTGTCTGTCCATGGTTGCATGGAGATTTAGGGGCCGATTTAGTAAAGTATAACACCTGACCTACATATGCTCTGGTGCGTTTATGCTTTCCGCTAAAGTATAGTTTACAATTCTCCACAGTAGTGTTGGGCAGTAGGAACAAAAATGTGTAAGCCTAGTTTAAAAAAAAAAGATTTTTCATTTGAAAGTATTTTCGCCCCTGTCGGACACACTGCAATTCCAGCGTTTCACTGTTTCAGAACCCGTCTCACTCAACTAGATATTGTTACTCTTTTCATAATGGCCATAATGGCATCTCTTGTTTTACCTGTCATATGCAGTGCCTTGAGAAAAAGCATCTTCAGGCAATGTCTTTTACTTTGACCAAATGACTTTGGCTTTAACTGGTGCTACTGGTTAAAGGCATTGAATCCAACAACTGTAATCTCTTACCCATTCTGTATTCCAACACATTCTGTTTGCTGAGATAATGACGCAAGTTGCCGTGTTAACAACGGTGACTCAACAAACTTTGCAATATATGGCTTTTTGTCACAAGTTATTATTTTGCATCTCTGGTTCAGACTTTCTTTAACCTCAATCTCTGTTTTCTGTTCTTTATTCTGACAGAGCCTCTCTCAGCTGTTAACAAATGGTTATGCTATGCTATGCTAGGCTATGCTGTGGTGTATATGTTACCTGGCTAGCTAATGTGCTGTAAACAGAATGGCATTTAGTGATTCCGTTCTACACAGTGCTCTGTAGCGCTTCTGACCACAAAGAATATTATATTATTTGCTGACTATTGTAGTTTTTCAGCTATGCTATGTTGTTAATAAAAAAAAAATATACTATATGGAAAATTTAAGTATGGGAAATGCAGTATACTGCATAAAGTGGTATACCACCCATCACTTTTGTAAGAAATCCATCAAATGCCAATGGTATGCAATATGAGTGCTGAAAATAAAGGCATAGAACATTGTTTTCAGATGCAGTAAATAGAGTATAGCAAGATAAAACTGAACTGAACTGAACTAAAACTGTACAAGCAATGCTGTAAAGTCACTCATAAAACACAATGGCACTTAGACAACGCAATATATTGTCCTATTCAAATTTAAATTTTATTTATGTTAGAAATGTTATATATGGTATATATCTAAACCCATTTGATCAGTTTTAGGTACACCTGTTTGTCCACTCACCAAATCGAATCACTTTGTAGTTCTGCAACTATAGACTGTATTCCATCTGTTTTTTTTACATACAGAGTGAGTCAAAAGACACAAGACACCCTTTTATTTAAGAAACAAAAGGAAAAATGACATATCTGAACACAATCCACATAGTGGTTATCTGAAGAAAGTTGACGAAGAAACCTCAACAATGGTTTTGGCAGCCTTTAAAAAAAAGGCCACAATGCAGCCTGTACTTTGTTTCTCCCCCTTCACTCTGCTCTCTAATGGTGAGGACCCCAATGGGACCAGCACAGATCAGGTATTATTTGGGTGGTGGATCATTCTCAGCACTGCACTGACTGAACAGAGTTTATCTACCAAAAATGTTCAGCCACTAGTATCCTGTAGTGCTGAAAATGATTAACTTGTACCAGCACAACACACACTAATACACCACCACATTAATGTTGAGAATGATCCACCATGCAAACAGCATCTGATCTGTGCTGGTCCTGTCTTGCTCTTGACCATTAGAGAACAGAGTATATACAGAATAAGAAATGGTATCTATATTAAGAAATGGATAATGAGTGTAAGAACTAGGAGGTGTACCTAATCAAGTGATAGGTAAATGTATATAGGCTGAAATATAGTTATACTGCGAAGATCTAGATCTTCTTTAGACCTGAATGTTAATGATTAGCCGTTCTGTGCCAATGTTTCTTCAGGAGAATGCTTTCGCTTTCCATCTTTCATGCTGCTAAATCAGGACTAGGATATACGTATGAAGAACGTAGTAATGGCTGAAAGTGATGCAGTGTATGTGACGTGGTGTTGTGTACACTACACAAATCAGCCAGATCATTAGAACCACTGACGGGTGAAGTAAATCATTTTAACAGTGTGAGCACTGGGTACTGTACTGCTATTAAACAATGGATCTGTGGATGTTACTTTAAAACTTAAATACTCAAATAGTCAAACATTTCAGACTAAGGGAATTCTTTCATGACAGTGCAGCATTAGTCCATAAAGAAAATGTTTGCAAACTTTAAGGGTAAACTGACTTGCAGTGATTATTTGGAAAAGCAGTGAGTCAGGGCATATTATCAGTGCCTGACCTCACTGTCCTATTACTAAACTAGTGGAAAGCCTTTTCAATAGAAGGCTATTGCAGCAGAAAATGGAGACCAACTCCATATTAAAATGTGTTTCATGCTATTTTATTTGTCCACCAACGTTTTGCTGATACACAATTATACAATATGTAGGCAGCAGTTTTTCACCCCATTTCATTTTTTTTATGATGGAGATGTTGGATTTTTGTGTGCAGATGATCATATAACTAATGATGATATGATAAGAGTGACTGTGTTCTGTATAATCAATTGATATGAGGGATTGTGTACAGTATTTGTCATTAAATTAACACATAACTGAAAAAAAAAGGTTTTATGAGAAGTGTTGAAAATAATTAATT
>JAUZSU010159243.1:0-13946 GCA_034780255.1 Parotocinclus maculicauda
AGAGAGAGAAAGAGAGAGAGAGAGAGAGAGAGAGAGAGAGCGAGAGAGAGAGAGAAAGAGAGTGAGCGTGAGAGAATTGTATCTGTTATACCAGTCTGCTCTTTACTTATCTACAGGAGCAGTAGTGTGCAATTACAGAAAAGTCACTGGCTTGCTGTAACACCTTAAACACCTGATAGCTTCTTGTGATGATCATAACATTTCTGATGCCGAAGATGTTGTACAAAAGTTTCTGAAAGCAATAGTTAGAATAGTATATATCAAATTGCCAGCTGAACAAGAATTGCACAATTGAACATCTACCAGAATTTTCTTGCATATACACACAGTTACAAAAGTTCAGCTGGAGTTCAGTCAACTAGTTTCACACAGTTGCAGATGAATGGCTTTCTATTGTCATATTACCTGATTTAATGAATACGCCTGATAAATTAAATATTGATTTTTTTTGTGCATGGCTTGAATGGAATCAATGACATTTGACTGACTGTAGGATAAATCTGGGTTGGTTTGCACAGTTGGCACAGTGTTGTTGCATTGCAAGCACAACATTCATTTAAATAATGCAACTAGTAGCAAATGAAGCATAACATCATACCTGAAATGAATGTAATTTATCAATGTTAATATTTACATATTTCTTAGCATTAGTTGCTTCATTACCAATGCTCTTGTGTAAACACTGTGGTTTAATATCAGAATAAAGACGAACCAAAAATGTTCTTACTTAGAATAAAAGGCAAATATTTATTTGAATTATTTTTTATAAAACATTTGTGAGAAAAGAAAAAGAAAATATATGTGCGTTTGTGCTTCTGAATGTGTTTTTTTTTTTAAATGTCATACTAAATCTTATGTTAAGTATTCAAATCTGTATCCCAATTAGGGTCACAACAAATTTAGAGTATATGTAGTAAGTAATATGTGGTTTGGGACTCATCTTTATGTGATAATATTGTGAGGTATTTATTGTTTAATTAAGACCTGTATGCAGAAGAAGTGCTCTACGGTGATAACCATGGGCCACCAGACTCTACAAGTGATCTTTTAAATAATACATGTATAATAAATAATATATCATCCTTTTCCATTAGCAGGCCTAAAGTAACTAGGAACTTGAGTTTGGATAAAGCAGCAAACAGAACTGCGTAGTTTAATATTCATCAGTGCTTCATAAATGGTCTAAATCATAACAGACCGAAAAAAGGAATAAATTACATAAAATAAAAGCTTATATTTCTCTACAGTGGAACTATATAACACTGTGTATTTGTCATGTCCACCTTGTGTATATAATGGCAGATATAAACCAGACCGTGCGGATCATATTGTACTGCGTGATCTTCCTGCTGAGCGTAGTGGGGAACAGCTTGATCATCGCTGTGCTGGTGAGAAACCGGCGCATGCGAACCGTCACCAACCTCTTCCTTCTCTCCTTGGCTGTCAGCGACCTGATGTTGTGCGTCTTCTGCATGCCCTTCACCCTCATTCCCAATCTGATGAAGAACTTCGTCTTTGGCAGTGGCATCTGTAAAGTGGCAACATACTTCATGGGTGAGTAGTGTACACACAAAGTGAACAGAGGATTAATAAAATACCATATCCTGTATCGTGGAAGTAGCTGCCGTGTATAATTAGATGTGTTGGCCAAGAAATTCAGCAGACGGACAGGATGTCTAAATCAAAAAAGCAATTACAGCATACTTCAGCAAAAGTTTTGGGGAAAATGTTTTGTTGCTTGCAGTGCATGATGTTTTGGGAATTACTTTGCTTGCACAACTGATGAAGCGTCCAAGGAATAGCTGCAATGTACAATGTGTTTCAATGTGTTGAAATGTATTTCAGTTCTGGCTTAGAAGGTTAAAATAATCCCCAGAATTGTGCTGCAGTTACATGGCTTTCTCAGTTAAATTAAGTCAGCATTTAGAAAGCTATTGGGTGATCCTGACATGACTAATATTTTAAGTCCACATTACAAATGAGATAGAACTGTATTTAACACAGTACAGTACTAATGGTACTGTATATGTATAGGACTGTGGTGGCCTAGTGGTTAAGGTACTGGACTATGGATCAGAAGGTATAGACTTCACATCCCACCTCTGCCACAGCTGGGTCCCTGAGCAAGGACCATAACCCACAACCCACAACATAATCCCAACTGCTTGGATTGTAAGACTGTAGTAATTGTAAGTTTCTCTGGATAATGACATAAATGTAATTGTAATGTAATGTAATGTAATGTTGTCTTAAGTGGGGTGGGTGGAAAGAATGACATTGAGTAGCGGAGCAAGTCTGTCTGCATTTTGTACAGCAAAACAACACCTGTCAAAGAAGGTGGCTGAATTTGGTCACTTTAATTGGCCAAATCGTCAAACCCTGATCCAATTAACACCTTACTGGATTATACTGGATGAGTAGGCCAAAACTGACATAAGCATGACATTAAGTTTTATTTTCTTTAATTCCTGCTGTTGTCTCTGCTGACTCAGTAGTAAGAGCCAACTGCTGGAAATGGCAGTTCCTAAGGGCCTGGCTTTGAAACCAGTGGGTAGGTCTTAAAATATGAGGATCAGATGATGTGTTTACATAACCTGCAATGGACTGGTGTCTGAGGATGTAGCTCTGTCTGCGCCCAGTAAACTATGTTCTTAGGTTATACCGTCACAACCTGACCAGAACAAGTAAGGGGTAAAACAGTACAGCTGCTTTCACACCAATCAGTTCTAAAGACTAATTTGGGAGGAACTACCGCCACAGAGCTCCCCCTAGAACTACACTTTTTCAAGGACTCTTTGGTTTGCCTTCGCAGCATCAGCAGAGAGGCTGTGCGGTGCAAGTGATGTAATCCACCCAAAGTCTGTTTAGATGACTCAAAATTGCATTGTATCTCTGCCATTGCATATAGGCTTAGAAAACTGAGCTTTACTAATGATCAATTTGTTCAATTTTACTTCTTTACCATTTTTAATTCAAAGTCGAGAGTCAGAATGTAGCAGCTTGGGTCCTCCCCGTGTCTGCGTGGGTTTACTTCGGGTACTCCGGTTTCCTCCCAAAGCTGAAAGACATGCATGTTAGGATAATTGATTACTCTAAATTGGCTTTAAATTGTGTGTGTATATATATGACTAGACTTGAGATGAACTTGTGTATGGATACAACCTGTGATGCCGATAGTGACGTTAAAGAAGCCAAATAAACACACAAACATCTGGAAAAATCACCGGCACTTTACGCTTCTCAGGGTTCCTATGCCACAGAGTTAAAAAAGGACCAAAATTACCTATAGACAGTATTCTAAACAGTACAATCATTCATATTCTCTGCAGCGTGAACACATGAGATAGTCATAGACCTATGAAAAAGTTTAACCTCAAAGTCCAATCAATACCAAGAAATCCTTTAGGCAACAATACGTAACTCTAATAGTTATACTGAAACGTTATAGCATGTGTTTGTATTGCTCTGTTTTTCAACACTAGGAACATGATAAAGCAGTGTGGATTTACTAGCCCTGTTGTTCGTACTGTGTGGGTCTTTCGACACTGAGAGTTAACAGATCATATTGTTGATCATTTATAAGAACAGGATCTTAGGTCAGAATCCGGACAGTCATAAAGTATAAAAGATATGTCAAACTGTTAACACGACGGTGGCTCTTAATACAAGGGGAGCATACTTTTAACATCAGCTCATACAGCAAATATACGTTGATGTTAAACGGTCTGGAATGTCATTCAGTGTTTACTGTGACATGACGGATCAGGAAATGCATTTGCCAGGAATGCTAGACATGTTGCTGTGCTGACAAATATTTTGTTTAGAGTTGCCAGTTCTTAAGCTCTAAATAACCTCTCAAATAACACAAACTAACAACTGTAATGCCTTCTCTTCTGGCCGTGGTGCTTTGTTAGCGTAGCAGCAGTGCTGGCCTGGTGTGGTATCATTTTCCCTGCTTGTGTTTTCAAGCGGTGTGATAAAGTGCGTTCAGTAGTGTACACCAACAGTGCCATCCAGCCTAAGTGGACCGAAGGAAAGAATTAATTCTTTTTTACCAACACACAGGTATCTCAGTGAGTGTGTCCACCTTTAACCTGGTGGCTATCTCGCTGGAGCGCTACAGTGCCATCTGCAACCCTCTAACATCACGCACCTGGCAGACCAAGTCACACGCCGCCAAGGTGATCAGTGCCACATGGCTGCTGTCCTTCCTGCTCATGCTGCCATACCCTATCTCCAGCACTCTGGTGCCATACCGGCGCACCAACAACAGCACGGGTAACATGTGCCGCCACATCTGGCCCAGTGACGTCGTACAGCAATCATGGTATGTTCTCTTTGTTTAGTATAATTATTTAGCCCTTTTAAAACAGTACAGTTTTATTGCTCGGGAACATTATATATAATTTATTAGTGAACTTCTTCTTCACATTGCACATTCTAGTCTTGACACATTCATCAGAAACAAACAAAGAACAGTCCTTAGCAACGCTAACACAGAGTAAATAAATGCTACACACTGCAAGAAATGGAAACCCTGATCAAATTTGTTGATCTTTCTAACATTATATGCAGCAAATGCAAATCGTAGTAACCAGTAACACATACAATAGCTATTGTGACCTTGCAGGAAGGTGGCAAAACATTTGCAGAAGCCATATTTTATCATTCATGTTATTTAATGTGTTATTTAATGGCAAGAAGGTTCAAGCCCATGGGCCACCACATCCGGCCAATCAGCAGTCATATATGCGCTTTATTTAGTACAATTATTCAGCCAATTTTAAATAGTACTCTTTTTATTTATTTGAAAAATTATGTATAAATTATAAGCAGAATTTTGCTTTAAACCTACATTCTAGTCTTGACTCATTAATCAGAAACAAACAAAGAATAGGGGGTTACATTCATCGTGAGAAAACCCTGGATCCCAGGTGGACTGATCTATGTACTTTCTGTGTGGAATCTGCAGATGCTAAAGTGGCCCTTAGTATGTAAGTGTGCTCTGTAATTTATTGCCACTTTGTCTAGTGTTGTTCCTGCCTTGTGCCCTGTGTTGCCAGCTAGGCATCGGCTCTCTTATGACCCTGTCCAGGGTAAGGCAGAAAAAAAGAAAATGAATAAAACAAAGAACACTAACAAGGTGTAAATAAATGCTTGAACTGCAAAAGAAAAGGAAAGCCTAATCAAATGGTTTGATCTTCCAGACACTTCTGCAGTGGAATTAAATTGAAGTAACCATTAGCACGTGTTAAGTTGTTAACTTAATTTAATGAATGTCTTTGATATGTGGGAGGAAACTGGAGTACCAGGAGTAAACCTACACAGACACAGGGGCATGCATACTCCACACAGGGTGATTCTGAGGTCAGGATTGAACTGGAGATGTGAGTAACCTGTGCACCACTGTGCCTCCTAACACTACAGCTACATATATGTGAATAAAGAGGAAGCACAAACACATGGCAGATAAAAAATAGGACTATCAAAAATGAACTAAAAAAATAAAGCACAAACACCTGTCCTAAACATCCCCAAATAACTTATTATTACATTATATATACAGTATACAGTAGTATTAGTTTATAAGGAACAGTAAACAATTATGGTCATGTGTTCATTACTGTGCAATTTCAGACTTTTCACACAAATCATGCAAAATAACCGTTCCCTTTGATAACATGCCTGGCTCACGAAATAACAAAAATACCTAATAAATTAAGGTATAAATGTATTGCTTTGATAATTGCTGTTGTGTTATTTGTGCTGTGCCTCAGCAATCTCCCTCCGTAATGTCGCAATGAAATGTTGATAAAATGACATGATAAAAATTTTATTGTATGAGTATTTATTATATGAGTGTGGGAAAGTTTATATTGCTGCCTTTTATAATGGCAAAAAATAAACATTATTGTCAAATATAAGCAAGCTAAATATCATTAATACCAAAAAAAAATTAATTGTTTGACACACTATTTAAAACAATAAATTGTATTTTATATAAATTGAATAGCTAAATGTGATAAAATGTGCATTTTGATTTATATCAATAATGAAATTACAGTGTTATCATTACAGTGTTTAGTACGCAGAAAATACATTTCATTGCACAGCCTGATACAATTTGATAAAATGCCTTAAATGCTTAAGGTGTTCCTTGGTCTAATGAGCATGTAACCAATATGATGTCAAAAGTTGCTCATGACCCAGCTTGTGAAGCTAAAGAACAGCCCCTGGAAGTATGTGGCAGTTAGACTGATGACCTGCTGTTGGTGTTTGTCTCATAACATCAGGAACATTACACCGTGGAAAGTGAAAGCATATTGGAAAGTATTGATTCCCCTGGCTGTGCAACTTTCTTTCTTTCAGGTACGTGTTCCTGTTATTGATCCTCATCTTAGTGCCGGGAATTGTGATGATGACAGCATATGGGCTAATCTCAGTCGAGCTCTACAGAGGAATCAAGTTTGAAATGGCTAATAGGAAGTCAAATCGAGGTACACACATTGTGTATTGTATATGTTTCTTACAAAAATGGCAGAAATTTGTGTCTTTGTTTTCTTCATCATTTGTCTATTCTAGTATTAAAAGGGTAATAAATAATAATAAAATGAATATATTTTATGTTATCACTTCTATATCTTTAAAGTAAAGGTGATTACCAACAACTATAAATATTCATGTCTAATTATTTTTATTTATTTGAATGACCAAAAACATTTGGCTTAAAACCTACTTATAAAAAAGCAAGGGTACATTTTGAATTCTTGCTATAAATGCTTACATTATGTGACTGTGTATCTTATACAGTGTATTACATTTCCATGACTAGAAATCGAATTCTTAAACTCTTGGTCTTGACTCTGAAGGTTAATCTAATCTAAAGGTTGTCTAATTCTGTTTCTAGCAGTGTCTTTTACCCTTGAACCACAGGAGCTTATTTGGTTTCAAGATAAATGTAATGTTTTAGAAAATAGTTCTCCAAGCTGGAAAAAGTATAAAAACACTGTTGACTGTCAAGATATTTGCTAAAACTCAAAGCGAGATGTGAGATCATTCAAGTGTTTTCGCTCAGGAGGGAAGCCTGAGAGAGAAGAGTTAAGTAAAAGTCTATTATTTACAACTACATTTACCTAGCAGACACAACAGATATAATAAGGACATCAGTTTAAAAAACAACAACAACATTTTTGTGTTTGTCGATGTCCCCAAAAACTTAAGTGAAAAATGAGACCCAGTTATTTTTTTTCCTTAGTACTGGAGAATATGATAAAATGGCTGTTTGGCTGTTTTGTAATTATCAATATTCTGCCAATGCAGTGGGTAGCAATGTGTAACCCAAATTTAATGGCTAAATGTTTCTATTAAAAGGCAATTTAGCAGTTATAATTAATTCGGCTGTCTCCTGTGTGCTTCTCAGAGAGGCAGAGCAGTACAGGAAGCCTGAAACCCAGCGAGAGCGACGGCTGCTACCTTCAGGCATCCAGGAAGAGGCGTCCAGAATCATTAAACAATCAAGCAGCCCTTATGGTTTCCGGTAACTCCAGTAGGCCCACGATGAACCGCGTGTGCAGCAGCAGCCCCACGGCCCACCTGATGGCCAAGAAGCGCGTGATCCGTATGCTGCTGGTCATCGTGGTGCTCTTCTTTATTTGCTGGACGCCCGTCTTTGCTGCGAATGCTTGGCGGGCTTTTGACCAGCGCTCAGCGGACCGTCTGCTCTCCGGAGCTCCTATTTCTTTCATTCATCTTCTTTCGTACACTTCGGCCTGCGTCAACCCCATCATCTACTGCTTCATGAACAAGCGCTTCCGCCAGGGCATGCTGGCCACTTTCTCATGCTGCGCGAGAAAAACAAACAGAGAGGGCAGAGGCAGCGGACGGCTCAGTGCCGGAGGAGCAGCAGGAACACTTAGATGCTCAGGAGGAACCGGGCAGGAGAACACACAGTCAAGTGGGGTGCTCACCAGGCTGACCTACAACAGCGTCCGTGGGTCAGCACAAGCATAGAATGGCAGACTGTAGCCTACGTGATACTCTAAAAGATGAGACGTGAAAAAAGTGACTGCCTACTGTGAGGTGAAATAACTACTTCAGAACAACAGTACTGTCTTTCCTTGTTATTCATGAAAAAGACAGTAGTATACAATCCTGACAGTTCTGCAGTGGGTAAGTTCGAAATCTGAAACCCTTATTTACTTCTTCTGTTCCTAATAAATAGGACTGCTGCATATGCAGCATAATGGACTGCATGCATACTTAGGGGGTATGATGTACTAAAAGTATTTGCCTTTAGAAGAATGGGTCAAAGACCCTGTTTACAATCGGTCTGTTAATGCATAGGCAAAGTTTGTTTTAATTTTTTTTTTATTGAGGGCAACCCCCTTCCCTAAGCCCCCCACACCCAAACACACACACACCCATACAGTTTGGAGGGAGGTAAATGTCGCCCCAATAATTCCTGCTCACAGCATACTTGTGATTTTGTTTTGTTTTTTAACTGCGTAATGTGTTTCCTCCTGCCTGTAAGGTTTGGATGTAATTATTACTACAATGGAACCTCGGAATTCAAAAACCCCTTCACTCGAATAATTGGGACCTTGAACGGTCCTTTTTTTGCCCCAAAATTTAAACAAAACTTCAAACATGGGTTAGGGCAAGATTATATAATATGAAATGGTACAATATGATATATAGGCTTATTTTATTATATTTATATTATCATTTCGATGCTGAACATCGGAGTTTGAACAGCCTTCTGGAACCACTTAAGTTCGAATTGCAAGGTTTTATTTTGAAATTATATTTAAAAACAATTATGGTTGTGTATTGAGGAGGGTGCAAGCGGAGATTTTTATTAAATGCAAAAGCCACTGGTCTCTGACTGCATCTCTTATACATATTTACGGATGCCCTGGTTTTTTAAAACCCATTTAAAAAAAAAAAAAAAAAAAACTGCCTCTGGAAATGTAGTGCCAGTAGCAGATTTGTTTTGCATGTTCTGTAGTTCTGCTCAACAGTCCAGGATAAAATTGCTATTTTACAGTCACATGCACCAGTAAAGTGAATCTGAGTCTAAGCAGTCAGTCTCAGACCTAGGTGCATCTATGGTGCATTTACACATGCGTTTTTATGTGGCTTGTCCCTATCCGGATGCAATTCCGATACTCAAGAAGTGACCTAGAGTAAATAGGGTCATGAAAAGACTGTGAAGAAATCCTACCAAACAGCTATGAGTAATAATAAGCATAATAAACATCTTTCTCTTCCTCTTCAAATGTTTTATTGTTGGTCAGTTGCATGAATAATTAATACACTGTAGATCATTTTTGTTATGCCAGGCTTCTCTGTTGCACTAGACTGGCACTACTGCTGTTATGTTGTGTCAGCTTGACAGTAACTAAAAGCATATCAGACTGAGGGCCTCTCAGGCCCTGACCAAGTACAAATAAACACCTCACACCTCTAAAACAAAATGTAATGTGAAATATATAAAATGCATATGCATTACATTGGCCTCTTTTGACTGTGGTTGGGTATCATTTTATCGATTCAGATTCGGTTTCTGCTTATTGAATCCAAAATGGTTAAAAAGGGTGCCAAATGTTTAGATTGAAGTAATATCTTTTTATATTTTTCAGCTGTATGATTAATTTTAGGGCAGCACGGTGGCTGGATGGGTAGCTGTCTGTGTGGGTTTAGTCCGGGTACTCTGGTTTCCTCCCACAGTCCAAAAGACATGCATGTTAGGTTAATTGGTGTCTCTAAAGTGGCCCTTAGTATGCATGACTGTGTGTCTGCTCTACGATGGATTGGCGCCTCATCTAGGGTTGTTCCTGCCGTGGCACCCAGAGTTGCCGGGTGGGCACCGGCTGGCCGGCAATCCCGTGTGAATTAAGTGGACGATAATGAATGAATGATTCATTTGATCCTTTTCACTTCTAATGAGAATGGGGCATCACAGGACAGCTGTACTGAATATGCTAAAAAGGTGTTATATCTTTGGAGCTGGCTAATGCAGCATTTAAACTATGAGCCACAGTCAGTCTAACACGGTACACAGCACGATATCATGGTGGTACCTTAAATATTTTGCCATCTTAGAAGTGCAACCTCCTTCACAACTGATGAACTTTCCACACGTATTACATTTCACCTTGTTGTTTTCTCTCACAAAGCGGGCCAAACATTTTCTGTATTTGATACCTGCCCTACACATGACATATATTGATAAATGAATATATCAGCTAAATCCTTTGATGTAGTGTGTTAGCTAAGTCTTAAACCACAAAAAGATAGATGCGGCATACGAGACAGTCAATAGAAATGCAAGCACAGGCTGGTGAGAACATTGAACAGCGAATTGCTGAGCAAGAGTTCAGTGCTTCACTTTGCGTCCATGACAGGAGTGAGTAAACATACCCATCAAATGAAGCATGAGTGCGCTTGAGAGTCACTTAAGTCCGCATTAGGGCACTGACTCATGAGCGAGCTTTACATAAGACACAACACTTTACGGATTGATTCTGGCCCGGTCTACTCATCTGGTCCATCTACAATCAAATGAGGAGAGGGAAGGAGGAGGAGGATTATTAAAGATCTGTAAGTCACCAGCTTATCAGCTGTTATGGTCTTTGTGTGCTATGATACCACAGAGCAAAAAATGCACATTAGAACAGTAGTTTGCTCAACACAGGTGCATTATTTTTAAACAGAAGATAATCGACTCATTTATTTGAGATAATATGGGATTTCAAGTACAACTGCTTGTCGCTGAGGCGGTAACCTTTATAGAGGAGCTTTGCAATTAGCTTTTCAATTAGCAGCTGGCAGCCCATATTTTGTTTCCATGGTAATCTGATTCTAATCTAATTAAATTAAATTGGGTTTACATTTATTTAGCATTAGGCAAATTAATGAGTTATTCCTATTTGTCCCTTAAGATCACCCTTAACAACCAGTTTTAATTATCTGACACAATATTGCCTCTGTTGATAATGCACTTGTTTTAAATAGTAAACTTCCCTGGCTTGTGTCCATTCACTGGCAAATTGATTTTTGTTGGTTGCGTGCTGGGGTGGCACAGCAGTCCATATCCCCAGTCCACCAGGCTCAGACTGAGTTACTGGCTGTGTCAGAGGGAGAGGAGTTTGGACAGGGGAAAATCCTCCTGCTGCCGTCTAGTCCAGTGCTTAAATGCAATGGGTACCTTTGCACAGGAGTAACTTTTGCATAGTTCTTAGAGCTGTTGGTGAAAGTGGCCTCTTTGTCACGAGTTCACACCACAGTGGCGTAAAATGAGGAGACTTGTCCAGACATAGTGATGTAAGTGTATAACGATTGGTCTAGACCAAAGTGTCTTGCTCAGGGTGATTGACCACAATTTTTCAATATACTTGTACACCAGTAGTTATATAAATAACAGATCTGCACTCTAAAAGTGGAAAAAAACGGTGTAAAAGTGAAGTTTAGGTTTTACTGAACCTTTGTATCAACGTTTTTGAGTCACAAAATCTAAATTCACACAGCGTCCTATTGGTGGTGATATTGCAAACCAAAAATAGCCATGGAACAAATGTAGTTATTGCCAAATTAGAACTAGAACTGCGTGATGCGAAAGCAGCAAATATTTCTTAGTACAGATCTTACGTGAACTTATTTCACGTTAACAGATCATATTTTATTTACTAATTTATTCATTAACCTCATGGCAGCATCAATGGCTATATTTATGACAGGAGCAAGCAAACACAATTACACTGGGGCAATTTAGAGAGAACAGTAAATCTTATGATTCTCTTGTGGAGAGGCAACTGGAGTACCTGAAGTAGAACCACTTGGACATGGGGAGAACATACAAACTTTACATAGGTATGCAGTCTAGGGTCGGGAAGAACACTGTGAGGCATCAGCTGCCCACTTACAAATAATAAAATCTGCTAAATTATTTGAGTAAAAAGCTAAAATATTAAACAATATTGCTAAATTCAGAATTGATCAGAGTTGATTGCTTTAGATGCACTCGAGCTGCATGGACTCCACAAGTCTGTGCAAAATCTGATGATCCATGTTATCCCAGTTGGATTTTCTAATATTCCAAATAGCATCGTGTAACATTACTGAATGTATGGCTTTCTCTGCCTTTAAGTTCCCCTGCAAATGTTTGATAAAGGTCTTTTTAGGTCTTCAAGTAGTGGCTGCAATGCTTTGAAGTGTGTTTTGGATCATGAGTTTGCTGCTGTATGAATCCTTCTCAAAGATCCAAATAAGTATTTTCACTAGTGCTTTCAGACTTTTGGTCTCCACTGTATACCATTAATAGCCTTGATCTTTCCTTAAGTACCCCTTGTAGTACTACCCCCCTGTTTGAGAAACACTAGCTGATTTTAACCGTCCCACATTCACATGCCTGACATGCTTTATTGTTTTAGGTCCTCGGACTGTTGCCAAAATCACATTGTCCTTGCTCTTTCAGTTGGTATAAAGCATTTGTGTTTACTGTGTAATGAGAGCTTGTTGGTAACAAAGACATTGAACTTGTGCAGACATTACAGTTTAAGTGGCACACAAACCTCCACTGGACTTCAATGCATGCCATTAGATGAGCGTTACTGGTCCCTGACTTACTATCATGTTTTGTAATCTGCCTCCCATTGTGAACCAGTTAAACGTCTGTCTGAATTGTAGATCTGTAGAGATACATCACTACGGTGAAGAACTGGTTAAATTGTTACTTTAACCTGTTGTACCATTTTCTGAGCTTTTGTAGGACTGAGCAAAAATTCACTGCTTCCATTTTACACATTTAATGTTAAAGGTGATTACAACCAGCCCTTTTTCACTTAACAGACATACACACACTAATCATTTTATTAGGTACAGCTCCTTATTTCCACACTATTTGTCTATTTTACCATGTAGATGCACATATTTCTACAGTTACAGTCTGTTGTCCATCTGTTTCTCTACAAACTTGGTTAGCCCCCTTTTCTCTGTTCTCTAATGGTCAGGACCCCCACAGGACCACCACGGATCAGATACTATTTGGGTGGTGAATCATTCTCAGGACTGTAGTGACACCAACATGGTGCTGATATGAGTGGGTCAGACACAACAGTGCTGCTGGAGTATTAAAACACCTCAGTGTCACTGCTGGACAGGAAATATTCCACTAATCCAAAATGTCCAGCCCCCAGCATCAGATTAGGGGATGATTAGCACAAACTGTGAAGCAACATAAGTTTTGTCTAATGTGAAGCAATATGATGGATGCAAAGTGAGTGAACACTGTAGTAAAAACTCCTGCAGCACTGCTGTGTCTGATCCAGTCATGCCAAGAAAACAGGCACACTAACACACCATCACCATATCAGTAATGGGGTAGAGAATGTCGATATGACTTTTTTGCAACTGAAAAAAATAATAATACTACATGAGATGCAAAACTGACAAACTTAAATAAACGTTTATTTAAGCTATAAATGCACAGACTCTGCAGGCACTCTCGTGAATTAAAAAAAAAGGTTTTATTGCAATTACAACATCAGATAACATCTTGTTTCTGAGTACAAAACGAAAAGGTGTAAATAAATGCAAAGAATAAATGTTAGATTAATGCACAAGGTAGCAAAATCTATATGTTTTTAATTCCAGTTACAGTTAAGTAGGTTTTAAATGCTGAAAAGTTTCCATCTTCTCATGAATCGCTCCAGTCTCACCAAACGATCTTTTGGTATCTCTATGTTTTGAAGCAATCAGCAGTCCCAGTTGATAAGCTACAAGTTAATGCGTGAAAAGTTCTTCACATCTTCTCCACTATTTCTCAATACAGTTGATTCTGGTTAATGGGACCACATTGGGACACGATGGTTTTGGTCCTAATAACCGGCTGGTCCGAATAAACGAACATGCCCTATGTTACAAGACGGGACGTGCTATGTAACATA
>JAUZSU010159254.1:0-13946 GCA_034780255.1 Parotocinclus maculicauda
TTTGGAATAAGGCTGTAACGTAACAAAATGTGGAAAAAGTGAAGCGCTGTGAATACTTTCCGGATGCACTGTAGGTGAGAGAGTATATACGGGACAAACAAAGGAGTACTACTGACGATGTGACGGGCACAAATACTTGCACTTTACAGTTTGTTACAAATAGGCAGCAAAAGGTCATGCACATTAATACAAGTAAATTACACAAAAATCTCCAAACACATCAACCAAGCAAGAATAGCCTAGTCCAAACGTCAACTAACTACCAATTGATCACACTATCAGTAAATGTACTTAATTAACCCCGCACCCCCCTTGTGCCGCACAAATACATTCACACAAATCTCAGAGTTGTCAGATCCCACAATACAAACAAGCAATAAGATCTATGGAAACAAGCCCAAATGATGAACTTCTGCTCATGGATTCACAGCACTGATTGACAGTTAAGGTGACCAGCTGTTTATGGTTGCAACGTCTAAAGTTGTATTTCCTATTTATAATATGTGATCATTTTAAGACCTTGGTTGTTTATCAGATGGCCAGTAACAGTGCTTACCTGTATTTAATTGCTCCCAATATTGCACACTGATAAGAATTATTTATTACAGGATCAGCGTGACACCAGTCCTCAAAGTCTCCACGTCAGTGAGAGTGTAAGCAGTAATAATGATATGTCCACTCCCTCCCACCGAGACATCTTCAGCCACTTGCCTATGCACTCTCAACGGCAGGTACCAATTCCCATCCCGATGGTTCCTATCGGAGGATTACGTATGCCCTCCGTTTCACCATCTGGTGCTGCTGTGGAAAGACACTCTCAGTCATTACCACAGGGGGACATATCACAGAGGGCTAATTCCAGCCTGGCTTCAGTTCCTATTCTAGCCACTGAAGTAAGCAACCCATCATCTCAGAGGAAGGAGCCGCCAACCTCCTCCACTGGTCTTGCCAGCAAGAACAAGAAGCAAGAGGAAAGTGTTCACATTTGTGCAGAGGCTATCGCTTCCCTCAGGATCTCTTCAGATGATATCACTCTTCATCCTCCAAAAAGCTGAATCTAATAGCTTTGTGCAAAACCTTTTGTTTAGTCAAGCTAAAATCAAGCTCAGATGATAATCAAGAAGCTCCATGGTGGTAGTGATTTTGGCAAGGTGCAGTATGTGGCAAGCATATATGCACACATTTGCATACTGATGCAAATAATCGCATCATACTGCCATATCAAAGTAAAATTTCCTATCAACTTTAATTTATTTGTCCATACATATAAGGCCATAAGAAACATAAATATGCAGTGTATAAATATAGAAAATGAGATCAGTATTTCAGGAATTTCACCCAAACTGCTCACCGACTCAAACTGCATTGGGTTTTTTTTGTTTGTTATTTCTTCAGCAACACGCACTATTACTTTCCAGATTTAGCGTGTTCAATTCTACGATTATGATCTAATTGTAATCATCCCGTCTGATCAGCTTGTGCCTTTTTAGAATTGTTTGCCTATGCCTCAGTGAGACAGAATTGTTGGATGTATTGTTAATGCAGTGGCTATAGTGTTAAACTGATCTGAAGTACTGTTGATGCTTTTGAAATTGCACTCGATTTACATTATGCGGTTTGAATACTGAATTAAGCAGAGCTATGATATTGCTTGGTATATAGTTGTTATGTTTGCTATTGCACTTTCTTCCCCCTTGTTTCATATTTGTACTTTTCAGCAATTATGCAACCAAGTGACATCTCTAGATGTTGTAGTTTATCTTATGACGATGTACTACTGCTATGATAACTTAAAAGTCATTTGTAAATGTTATGCAGTTAGATGAATATGTAAAGCACTTTCTACTGAAGTAATTGACTGATGCCATGCAGTTGATATTTGGGCTATTTGGAGTCAATGTGTGATTGATTTGATCAAATGGCACAACATTCCAGCCACTGTAAAGTCAATTACACGCACATAGTGTTGGGTAGTTGTAAAATACATATGAACTAGATTATGTATTCAGGTCACATAAATGAAGGATTCAATGTAAACTTGAGTAAGTATTCAGGTCGTAAAGAAGGAATACCACTATCGACTTGATGCATTTTTCAAAAGTGTAGTTTAATGACAGACCATCTTTTTAACTCGTACATGTTTTGTCAGAAAATAACGGTATGTTTACATTTGAAACTAAAGCCATCATAAAAACCAATAATGTAACTAGCTAAACGTTCGGGGTTTTTTTTATGTGTAGTGTCGTGGCGCATCTTAGGTACCCCGGTTCAATTTAATATTTTTGGAAATCTATCCCAATCCATCTTGACTTAAACATGCATAATTAAATTTAATCCAAAATTAAATTAGATTAGGCTCCATTTTTCACTTTAATATTAATATTCATACCCAGTGCCTGATTACATTTTCTGTTATCTACCCAACACTACATATATATCCACACACACACACACACACACACACAATCATGTACTGTAATAATTTTTTTCTAGTGTGTCCAGTGTGACACAGCTGAACGAGCGTTGATGTCTTTACAGGTTTCTCTTGACATCAGATGAGGTGAATTGTGTGTCTTTTATTGTATACAGTTTTAAGGTGCAATTGTTTATATGTCTTGAAATGACGGAATTGTTCTAGGCATAGAGAGGAAACATAAATTAGTATATATTTTGGAACAACATCGACGTAATGTTCCATTTCAGTGTTCTCTTAATATAGCCTATAGCTGACATTTATATTCACTGTTTTGAGTGTTTAAACCTCTGAGCTCATGTTAAGGTTAGATATATAACGGATGTTTTATGTCATGTTTACATTATAATTGAAAGGGAAATTTCATTTCATTTAGATCAAATGTATTTATTGCATTTGACACAGCAGACGTCTGGTATATCTTACATGATCTTCATTCACAAGTATTTAGAAATATTTATTTATTGCCCATAAAGGCAGCTGATTTCTTTATGATACTGTGTTTTTTCTCTTCTGATTAAAAGATGTCCACTAGGTACATTGCAATTCTATGATAAGGATTTGTCAGCAATGTTCTTACCTCAAATTATTAACAAATAAAAGTTTAATAAGGAAAACTGAGCAACACTTTATTGACTTAATATATTACAGTTTTTGTTACACTAACAACAGGGTAGCTCGGTGGTACAAGGGGCTAGTTATGTAGCCTCACTTCTCCAGAGATCCCTAATTTGAGCTTGTTCTCCCTATGTCTGCAATGGGTATATGTTGGGACTTTGGTTTCCTCTCACATTTGAAAGGCTTGTGTTAGCTTAATTAGTGCAGTAACCTTACTTATGTCATGTACATAGAAATAGATGTTGACATAACATTAATAAATAATAAATTATGCTCAGTACTTACTCATTAACAATGCTTCTGCGCATATGTAATAACCAAGTAACTTAGGACACTGCTTAATATTCATGCTGGCATGAAGGGGCACCCCAGCAGTAAGTGGGACTGTGGTGGCCTAGTGATTAAGGTACTGTGCTATGAACCAGAAGGTCCAGGGTTCAAATCCCACATCTGCCAAGCTACCACAGTTGGGTCCCTAAGCAAGGCTTTTGGATTGTAAGACTATGAAATAAGGCGCTCTGGATAAGTCTGCTAAATGCTGTAAATAGTACCCTAGGAACAGAGCAGACTTTCCTATAAGCAAGGGAAGCCGTTTTGCAACATTTAAAGCCTTATTTTGTCAGATTGAGGACATAGACCAGGAAGGCTCAACCTTGGTTAGCAGTATTTTACCAACTGAGCCAGCCTGGTTTGTAGTTGGCTGCTGTTCCCTCTTCCTTTGAGACTTCAGAATTCCTCAAGTTGCTGGGGCTTAGTCAGTAGCACATGCCTGATCACTGTTTTCCAGTTTGTTTAGGTCAAAAGCACCAGTGACTTTATAAAAATAAACATTCAATCTTTATTTTAAAGACAAAATGGACATAAATGCATACTGACATTCAACATGGGGTAAATGCGATAAATATGTGCAGCAATAGTGCTTAATCAGCTGGTGTCTGATTGTCAAATTGTGATTTGGGGAAATATACAAATGTTATGGGGAGGGGAGACTCAGTGTGTGAATGATGTGCTATATTAATGGTTGTCAAATAAAAATAATTGTAAAATATTTAATTGAACCATTCTATGAAATAACATGAGCACAACAGAATATATGTATAAATGCCAAACTACTAAAAAACGAAGCTTTAAATCTGTTAGTATCATATAACCAAAATGCATACGACCCAAGTAAAACATTTTGTAGTTATTCCCTTCTACCTGAGATTAAATGATTAAATAAGTAATAGTGAATAATAAAACAGTTGGATGGATCATATGTACGATCATGGAAATTTGATAAACGATATAATTCCTATGACATTTTGTATGAACACATTAAATCCCAGAGAGCCCAGAGCTGTCACCGTGCTCCCAAGTACCCCAACCTTCTACAAAGAATTTCAAAAATCTCTGCAACACACAGAAGCACAGTGATGATGGTGAATATGTACATTGCACTTAGGAAGATCGTCTTTTCAAAGTGCTCTGGTACCATACATTTGGTGATGTTGAAGGTCTTTTCTAGTGAGCTGGCGTCACAGAAGAACAGAGGATGAACGAGGAATCCAAAGAGATGACTCTGCAGCCAAAAGGCTGCCACCTCTAGGATGATCCGCAAAAGCACAGAGATGATATAAAACACTGTGTTGATAGGCCTCTCGAGAATGTCCTCCTGATCTATGTTTTTACACGCTGCATACAGATGGAACACAGCTCCCGGCACAAGGACAGTTACGAGCTGCAGGGCCCAAAACACCTGCAAATGTTTAAGAAGCATATTAAAAGGCTACATACTGTATTCTCAGTAAGCTTTACACATTCTGGTGTTTCATATTCTGTACCTGAGGTGTTACTGGTCGAAACTGGTTGTAACAGAATAGGTTCAGTTCCCTCCGGTCTGGGTCACAGCTGAAGTGGAGAGCCTCATTGCCGTAAACTGCAAATCCCAGAACCCCCAAGAAAAACATACGCACCGAACCGAAGAACAGTGTGTGGAACTGACCAATCACAGTCGGTGGCCGGAGCTAAGACAAAAATAAAACACAAATATTTACAAAACAGCATCATCTTCAAGCAGCTTTACAAATATCTAGGTTCACCTAAAAGCCACCCAAACTGAACAAGCCTGAGGTAACAGTGGAAAGGTAAAATTCCCTAAATGTGTTATTAGCTAGAAACTTTAAGAGGATCAAGAAACAAAACGGGATGCGACATCTTGGGGCAACCTATTTTATATTTAAGATAATATAATAAAATAAAATAAAATTAATATTACTAAATATAAAATTACTAAATCTAATTTTAGTAATAGTATAAATACACAGATGCAAAATATATAGAAGCCATAAAAGTAAACAAAAAACATTACAGTTATAATGTATAATAGGCATAAAATGTCTTAAAATTGGATTAGTTGATTTGCTCTTTACATTCAGAAATATTGACAACATAACAGCATGTGACAGCAGCTGTGTACACCAGGAACATAAAAAATACATTTACTTACAGATTATTTTATGCTTCAATTCTTTTAACCACTAAATATGTATTAACCTACTGAGAAAATAAACACCCTCATCAAACTCTGGACAAATGAATAAAACAGGATAAATAGATAAGTGCTACACCACTACCTCTTGTACCTCTCGAAATAGTCATAAACAGCATAATATAGAAACGTCAAAAATGACAACCTCCAAAAAAGAAAACTTTGGACTACTTACAAATCCCTCATAGAAGTTCTTTATGTAGTTTAACGACATGATTTTGGCTTTGTTCTTTAAGTTCAGCTACTCTTTGGCGCTTGAGCCTCATGGCCGACCTGTGGCTTCTGTAGGGATCCAACTAAAGCTGTGCTGCTCTGGGTGACCTTTGCATTGAGAAAAAGGCCCTGCCAGTGCATATTTCTCTTTTATCCTTAGTACCTCCATCGATTTACTCACATGGTACAAAAAGACAACAAAAAGGCATAAACAAAAAGACCTGGCATGTGGTCTATACATAATCCCCATTCAACCCTGTCAGCAGAAAATGGGTCTCTTTGCACAGCACTCTGTACGATGAGGGAAAGTAGACTGTAAATAGACAATGGAAATAAAGCACTGAGAACTTACACTGAAAACTTAACGTGCAAAATAGCAGTTAGAAATGTTATTGAGAAACAAGCGCAATTCATCAATTCATCTTTAAAACCTATTTCCTTTACTTTTCTGCAAATTAAGTTTCATAGTTCTTTAAGCAATACGTCATTCCTTACTGTTCATTCTGTATCCGATTGCCATCATAACAGATCAAAGTTTAAGTTTTGAATGATTCTCTATTTGTGGTTATACTTATGACTAAAGTTCTCTTTTCAAAGCCAATATACGTACAAGCCTGAGTTCCGGTGGAGAGTTATTTGTCCTTCCCATTCAGCCGCAGAGTCCCATAATCCAATAGAGAAATTTTGCAAGCACAATCTATTTTACCAAGTAGAATGCTTGGTCATAGATGATGTGAAAGAAACCTATTGGAGTCAGTTTGTCATAGTTGTCATTAGCCTGGGTTTCATCCATGCATGGAGAAGTCCATGTTGTGTTGTGATTCCCACTCTGAGTGAGAGGTGACTGACTTTATTGACAGCTCTTTTGACACTGATGCTAATGCTGTGTTGGTGAAAATGGGAAACAATGACTGCGCTGCAGTGTTTAGCAGTAATGCCAACACATCATCACCACAGCATGATCAGATTGGGCAGCCAATGCTGCCCAAATGCAAATAGATACAGCAATTAAACTGCCTTCATAATAAAAAGTAATGATTGAGGATAGAGAACTTTCTAAACAGACCTCCTAAGAGATCAATTAATGCAAACAGTTTTGTGATCAGAAGCACCCAGTTTTTATCCTGGGCAGAGTCACTGAGGAGGATAAAAAGATAAAAACATCTGGAGCCTGCCTCAGAATTCACTGGGCACAAGGAAGACAGAGGTACAGGGACACACCCTTACGAAGCATGCCATGCCAACAAAACATTTCCAGTGAGCCCATAATATGGCTGTCTTTTTTGGAGAGAAAATAATATGCATATTCTCATATTATTGATATTATAGTCAATATTTTATTATTTACTATTGTCTTAAATTATACAATTGTAAACTTTTATTATACATGTATGCATTTTATTCTATTATACTTTCATTCTATTTTTATTATTATACAATTGTATTTATTGTATTATAAACTTATTATACTCTGTTATATTGACTTTAATTAATCAGAGTCTTTATATTATATTTTGTTTAATGTCATATTATTTAAATATGTTCTCTCTTTTAATCTTTATATTTAGCTTTTGTTTATTTCAATTATTACTATAAACATATTCATTAGGTAACATACTGCTTACAAAAATAAGAGAATACTTCAAGATGAAATATCCCCTAATTTGTGTGAGCAGTGTAGTTTAATTCTTACAGACATCATCTTGGCTGCCAAAAAAAGGTTGGTCCCTTGCTGAGTCTTGGTTCTCCCAAGGTTTCTTTCTTATAACTTAGGGAGTTTTTTCTTTCCACTGTTGTTACAGGCTTGCCCAGTTAGTGCTTTGGCCTAGATACACTACTCAAAAAATTAAGGGATATTTCATTAGTGGATTTTTTATTTTAAAATATCCTCTAATTTCCGTGAGCTGTAAAAAGAGTTGTTAGGAGAGTTTACTGTCTGTTGTAAACTTTGTTACTTTGTAAACTTTAATTACTTTATGTGATTCTATTAATGCACCACCAAACCTTTACATTACAAACTCCATTTTGGGACTTGGTGATAACCCAGACTCTCAGAAACTTTAATTTCTGGCAGCTGTCTATTGCCATTGTGCCACTGTTGCTGTTAGATCATTCTTTAATCTAAATAATTAAACCAAATGATCGTAAAGCTATTCGATATTAAAGGTTATTTGATGAGAATTTCTCAGTGATTAATGTACTCTGAAATGTAGGTAATTTGCCCCATTTAGATAATTTGCAATGTTATTTTACTTGATTGTAAAACATATATACATTTACAGTAATACTGTATACAAGCTTTACCATCCTTGTAAAGAAAAAACTCAGTGACTGTAATATGCCTGTCTGAGCAGTGTGTAAAAAAATCCCTAAACTTTTGTATGACGGCTTAGGAATTTACAGTTATTACAGTTTAATTTATAGTTATTTACAGTTGATCATTGTCTCGTTTTAGTAGATTATTATTGATAAACCCATCATTAAAATACTTGTTGCATTTTATTACATTATTCTTTTGGTAAGAGTTACAGGTAATTCATTGTTACAGATAATTATTTGTTGGAGTGCCCTCACTCTTATATGTTCTGATGTGGCTCTGAATGATGTCCGACCAGATTATTTTGAGGTCTGCCCATTGCAGCTGCTATCTTTGCAGGAACAACCATACACAGCCTCTCTCCACTTCTCTCCAGTGTTTGTCACCGCTGCTACTGCTGGTAAGTGCTACTGGAATCTTATTTTCAATTGAAGACATTAAGAAATTCTGTCAACTACCTTTTGTGAATCCGTTGCTTTTTTTTGCTTCTTGATCTTCAGATCTTTTGTTAGGTTTTGGATTGTGGATGTTTTACCACATAAAGCATGGATACACTGAAAAGCATTTCAGTGTGTAGAAACATATGCCAAGTTTGTCTGTTAATTATTTAGGAATAAGTTAAACAATTAGTACCTGATTTATGAAATAGGCATTGTGCAGAACTTTACAAACTAAAGAAAGTACACTTTATATTTGTGTAAAAGTTTAATGAACTAATGTAAAAAAACAAAAAAACAAATCAACAGCTTTGGCTATATATATATATACAAATACAAATATGTGTGTGTGTGTGTGTGTGTGTATATATATGTGTGTGTGTGTGTGTGTGTGTGTCATAGACTAATGCAACAAAAGCCTAAAAAACATTAAATGAAGCACTATTCATTAAAGTTATGTGAGGAATTATGCTTGAGAAAACAAAAAAAGTCACATTAAGGAGCTCCTAAAATAGACAGCTGGCCTAGAACAGGTGCCATGTGCTATGCTTGTGACAGCAGGGGGTAACCAAGGGGTGATCAGATTGGACAGGGGCTAAATTTAACCAAATGGCCACAGCTCCAAGGGTAAACAACCTCAAAGAGTGGCCCTGCAATTCAAATATCCGTTAAACCTAACAACCTAATATGGAATATGGAACAGATTGTGGGTCACATTTGATGCTCATTTATATATTTCAACAAGAATGTCCCTTCTTCAAATAAATGCATGCCACTAACGTCAATTATGGTTAATATTAATATATTAAAAATTATTTCTGTGATGGCAGGAATATTGGTGCTATTAAAAGAACAATTTGTTCTACATATTAATGGCAGAATAGTAATAAACAGTATTACAAAGCATCCAGCATTCTACTATACTTTATTTTAAGAAAGCAGTTGCAGGGAGTTGCCATCCAAAGTGATGCAGGCGGCTTGACTTCCATACAGCCTGTATGTTGGATGCTTTCTACCACTCTTTACCTCTGACTTTTAGCATGTATACGAAGTTATCCTATATAACCCCAATATTCCTGCAAGCACATATTACAATCACATCATATTATGGAAACAACATATTAACAGACATATTAATGTCTGTTCATACATTATATTTATATTATATTTACAGCATTTAGCAGACGCTCTTATCCAGAGCGACTTACAACTGATATATTCTTACAATTCAAGCAACTGTGGGTTAATGGCCTTGCTTAAGGACCCAACTGTGGCAGCTTGGCAGAGGCAGGATTTGAACCCAGGACCTTCGGGTCCAGAGTCCAGTGCCTTAACCGCTAGGCTACCACAGTCTTATTACACCATAACGACCAGGAACCAGATTCACAAAAGTGTCTTAAGAAAAGAAAAAGTTCCAAGCATAATTTTTTTCTTAACTATTTTTTTAAGATCAATCAAAAGTACAAAATGTATAAGTTGTATTTCTAAAGACATGATGTCCTTAAATGTTTTCTTAACGTTAATATAGACAAATGGCTGTGACGTGAACTTGCCGGTCTATTACGCATGTTACTGGGGGATTCTGTTAGAGGTAACACAACACTGCCCTCAACACTGACCCACTTAGGCTTGTCTTAGGCTGTAGGAGATGACAAGGTAAAGATCTAAAAGAATCAAACTTTAAATAGTTTAGCTATTAGTTATAAGGCCAAGATTATTTTATATTACTATTATGGTTTTATTATTATTATTATGGTATTATCTGTCCCCTGAACACTTTCCTGGTGTTTGTCTTAAACACGTAAGACATTTTATCTTAAGTAAGCTTTCTTACTCCAGGCTCAGAGCCATGATAATGTTTAAGTCAGTGTTGTAAATTAATGTCCATGTAAATGCCTGGACCTAGTGTCTCCTGGACATCAGCCAGAGCGGCCGGTCTGCAGCTATACAGCATCGTACCCACCAGGGGGCGCTGCAATATGTGCTTAGACACATTCATCCTGTAACTGGTATTTCTGTGACTCATGGCAGCTCTTCTTTCCTCTTCTTTAAACAGATTTTCTTCTACATGCAACACATAAAATGAGAGACCTAACTGTTCATTTGCCTTCTAATTTAACCCAGAGCGTAACATCCAAACATCCACGAGATGGCGCTACTGATTAATAATCACTACTCACATTTCTGCAGCTCCTCCCAGTGTTTGTCCCATTTCCCTGTCAGCTCTCGCTGCTTAGCTAAAACGTTCTCCAGCTTCTCTTTAACCTGAAACGAGCCATGGTGGAATAGTTACCAAAACATCTGCACTGATTATAACAGAACATGGACAAACAGAACGGTCTCTAAATGAGTTCCACTGGGGTTTGATCTTCCCCTTCCTTGATCGTCCTGTATGCAGATCATATTAGAGAAGCTTGGATTAAGAAGATTGACGATTTAAGAAACATAAATAAGATTTGATAAGCAGACAATACAACCCTTATATAGAGGCAAATCTGGTTGATCTAAAATTACTCAAAGACAAATCTACTTCCCCAACCCACTAGCTGAAGGAAAGAAGAAAAAAAGCAACAGCAAAGTTTTATTGTCAATGCCACCAGAGCCATGCTTGAGTCAAGACCAAGACCATCAGTGGATGAGACGAGACTGTGAACAGATTAACTGTTTTTCATCATACGAGAACATAAAGAAGAAACTGGGAAAAATAGTTTCTAATTCACTTTACATTCATTACACTCGATACATAAGAATAAGAATAAATACAGATCAGATACACCTACTGTTACAAGATGTGGTGGTTTTTGGTAGGACCCAGGTATGCGGGATAGACGTATCCCATGATGTTTAATAATAATGGGGAAATGATATAGATAAACTAAAAAGGGAATAAGAACGGAGCGAAAGGCTCCTGAACATAAAAAGGATGAAATGGCGCCGCTTGTGTTGCGTCCTGGCTGGGACCCAACGCGTGAACTAATCGTGAGAGGGCGGCGAAGCGCCAACGGGGCAGGCATGCAGAGAGCACGATTTGGGGCGTCTCCCTAGCGGTGAGGCACGGGGGTAGTCCGAACGCCAGAGGGCGAGGGCATGTAGCGCGGGAAAGCCATGCCGGGGCGCGTATAATTCAAACGCATAGCCGGGTGGCAACTATAGCCGGGCCGTGTCTCAGTTCGAGAGGGCGGCCGACTAAAATGAGGCTCAAGAGAGTGCAGAGGGGCCAGAAAACGAGTATTAACTCGGGCACGCAAAGAGTGCAAACATATTGCGCCAGGGGGCGAGCGTGAGCTCGGGCGCACGTGTGGCGCTAGTAAGCCGAGCCGGGGTGCGCCCCATTTAGGACGGGCAGCCGGCAGTAGTGAGGCTCGTTGAGTACAGACGGCGGAAGAGCATGAGCTCAGGCGTGCAAGGAACTCACGAGTACGGGACGGGAGACCCTCAAAGTGCCCCTAAAAATACTAAATATCTCAGGGGTTCCCTCCGTACGCGTCCATCGGCACTAAAAGCCCCCGGGACATAACCCACTATCCATAAAGGTGCGCGTAAGGGCGCAAGCGTGCCGGTGGTCGGGCGTGCGTACCGAATGAAGATGACCTGGCACCGAACAGCGCTAAACCCCACACCTAAATAGCAGGAGAAACAGCTGTAAGGAATCAGGTCGTAATTTGGACACTGGATATAAACCGCCTCACAGATAGCTCTGTAATGGCCACCGGCGAGGACAGCCGAACGTTCAGGGGCGAAGGTAGGACCCCTAACACCTACAGTGGGAAATGAAATATTTGATACACTGCAGTTTTTGAAAGTTTTCCAACTTACAAATGGAGAGGTCTGTCATTTTTATTGTGAGTACACTTCAACTGTGAGAGACAGAATCGAATAAAATCGTATTGTATGGTTTTTAAATCATTAATTAGAATGTTATTACATTAAATAAGTATTTGATACGACAGAAAAACAGAACTTTGTATGCAATTACAGAGGTCAGACATTTCCTGTAGTTCTTGACCATGATTTTGGGCCACTCCGTACAGATCTTCTCCAGATCTTTCAGGTTTTAGGGCTGTTGCTGGGCAACATTGAGTTTCAGCTCCCGCCAAAGGTTTTTTTTATTGGGTTCAGGTCTGGACCCTGGCTAGGCCACTCCAGGACCTTAAAATGCTTCTTGCTGAGTCACTCCTGGCTGTGTGTTTCGGGTCATTGTCATGCTGGACTCAGCCACGACCCATCTTCATGGCTCTTACTGAGGGGAGGAGGTTGTGAAGCATGACTCCATCCACCCTTTTTTCAATACGGTGCAGTCGTCCTGTCCCCTTTGCAGAAAAGTACTCCCAAAGAATTATGTTTCCACCCCCATGCTTCACGGTTGGCACGGTGTTCTCATCCTTCTTCTTCCTTCAATCACAGCGAGTGGTGTTCATACCAAAAAGCTCTATTTTGGTATCATCTGACCACATGACCTTCTCCCATGCCTCCTCTGGATCATCCAGATGGTCATTGTCGAACTTCAAACAGGCCTAGACATTTGCTGGTGTGAGCAGAAGGACTCTGTGCCTTGCAGCATAATCCATGACACCGTATAAACTGTGGTTCAGGACTCTCTTTAGGTAATTGACCAGGTCCTCCCGTGTAGTTCTGGGTTGATTCCTGACGTTCCTCAGGATCATCCTTACCCCATAAGGTTAGATCTTGCATGGAGCCCCAGACCGTGGAAGATTAACAGTGATTTTGTGCTCTCTGTTAGGCAATCTGACAGCAGAACTTACTTAGGCATGTAGAGAAAGGACTGAATTTCCATGTTCTCCTTACCCCAGGGCAAAGATAAGACCAGGTCCCACTGAGAGTGAGATTTTATGGTCATTTATGGTCTCGAGACCAAAGCTGGACTCTTGTACTACAACGCCACTGGTCACATGAGGTCACAAGGAGTCCAATAATAATGTACCTCTTCAGCTGCTGGGTTTCCTTCAGCAAGCAGTGTTTTTCCCAGCTCGATACACTGCATCATGCTGTTATTCCTGGCCTCCACCTCGCTCTTCAGGCTCTGGTGGTAATTCATGAGAACCTCGACAGAGGACACGTCCCTAAAATAAAAGTTAATGGTTAGCATGGCTTAAAACCTTTAACTCATAATACCATGTAATAAGGAGATAAATTCTTATTACAGTCGATTCCGGTTAATGGGACCAGCCGCTTATTCGGACCAAATCCTAAAGTACCCAAACAAATCCTATTAAATACCTGTAATGTTATTCACTTATTTGGACCAAAATTCCACTTAAATGGACCAAAGAACATGTACAGTATGTAATATCCGTGAAGAAACTCTTCATCTCTGGCATCACTACCCGAAAACTCCCG
>JAUZSU010159265.1:0-25643 GCA_034780255.1 Parotocinclus maculicauda
GCTTAAATCTGCCCCCCCAGGTAAACCCATATGCCCACCCACTGAACGAGTTCTGGCGACGGCTCTGCCTCCAGAGGACCACCACAGAGCAGGTATTCTTTCTGAGGTGCATCATTCTGAGCACTGCAGTGCTCTGGCATGAGTGGATTAGACACAGCAGTTCTTACGCCGTTTCTTAAACACCCTGCCCATTCACTGTCCACTCTACTAGACGCACCTACTTTGTTGATCATTTACCTTTTTTGCTAGTCATCATCTAGTCCTTCATCAGTGGTCACAGGACACTGTGGCTAGTTAGTTTGGTTGGTTAACTTCAAAGATGTAGTAGACCACTAAATTACAATAGAAACCATACCCTCTTATGTCACTGCATACAAGTACCGGCTAACAGCGTGTCAATCCGTCCCAAGGTATGCGCGCACGCACACGCACACGCACGCACACACGCACACACACGCACGAGCACGCACGAGCACGCACACGCACACACAGGGATACTTTAGAGACACTTACTGACCTATTGCATGTATCTGAAATGCTGGAACAAGTTCCCAGAGAAAACTCAAGACACCAAGAGGACACCAAAAGAACACACCAATGACATATTTACAGAATCTATTACATGGCCCAAAGTGTGACATGAAACTACCCGCCACACCATTACACCACTGCCAGCCTGAATCAGAATTGAAACAGAATAGATCCATGTTATCATGTGGTTCACAATAAATTCTGAATAATGCCTAGAGGACTGGCACTCACTGAATGTTTTCTGCTTTTCACAGACAATGTTCTGTGAACAAACAGGCTGCTTCACAAACTATGTACTAAATAGTACAATGTCAAAATAGTAACAGCATGCTAATCTGGCATGCAACACTGCTTACAAAAAGTAGAGCATATTTCAAAATGAATACAAAGAAGATCCCACGAGAACGGCTTTACAATCTGATCCTGTCCATGCCCCATCAGTGTGTTTGGGAAATTTGGCTGACCATACACCCTACTAAACACTCAATGTGGGGCACTCTCATCCAGTTTGACATGCTTCTGTTCACTTCCATGAATATGTTATTTGCTACTCAATCCCGATAACTAAACTTGTATCTCATTTTGTGTAATAAAACAACTTTGACATTTCATTTGCTTTTCTGCTTATCTTGTTTAATTAAATAAAATCAAATGCTTATTTTTTTAATCGATTAATATTCATTTTGAAATATCTCCTAATTTTGGTGAACAGTGTAATTAGTACATGATTTGACAGTTTAGGATATCTGTGGGCATTAAACACATTCATGTCATTGCAAACAGACAAGGCAGATGAATGTTCTGAAGCATCTGTTTTGGACAGTGACTTTCCCAGTACCGCCTCGGCCCTGCCCATCCTCCACAACCTATTTGATTAATAATAGGTTTATATAACATTTGTGGAAGGAAGCATAAACCACAATTTTCTCAAATATCAAAGACATTTTTAAGCTTTATTATTAATTTATTAAGCACATTCTTAGCTTACATTATGGGATATGTCATTTAATTTTTTTGAATAATGTACTGAAAGTGAAAAACAAACAAAATGCTTAGACCAGTGGTGAACTCAGGGTGCTGATGCTCAGTTGGCTGCTGCCTGGATGATCAGACTATGTGGGAGTGTATCGTATGTGCCGTGGTTCTCACCGATTTCTTTTTGTAGGAACCAAAAAGATATGGTACTGAAGACAATATGTATAAATAAATACAGTTAAAAATTAGAAACAGCAGAGATCTGCACTAAGCAAGAACATTTGTAAGACTGACAGGTGCTCCTGTTTCAACTCATACAAATTTAAGCAACTGCATTGAGCATTGAGCAAATGACGAGGGCCAAAACATATTTTTCTCGTCAGAATGTGTAAGACTATTATTCTTACAACATTTAAGGTGGAACAGGAATGAAGAATACTGCTGGATAAGATCATTTTGACTGTGATTATAACTGAGTCAGACTGACTGATTCACTGTTCTACTCGACTCAGTTTGATTCATGTTCAGACATATAGCTCCATGTATGCAGGTGATTTCCAGAAAAGTTCTAGGATACTGTGAGAAATGGACTTCTGACAGGACATTTGTTTAACACATTAAATTAAGCATTGAGTGCTCTTCTATGACACTCAGTCTAAAAGGCACTGGTAGGAATCGATGTTCTATACTAAACCCTTCTGCACTCAAAGCAAACCAAGTTTGTTATAAAGAATCCAAAGGTTGCTTCATTAAATTACTAAATCCCTTTTCCTCCAAAAAACATCATCTTTGGTGAAAATGCTACCCTAGCGGCTAGTGCGCTGTGCACCATTGCTCTGTAAACTCACAACCGCACTTACATGCACTTGCAGACATATGGATGCTGTCAGCCTGGTGCGACTAGGCTAATTACATACAACAAGGAAAGCTGTCATTTGTTCCAAACAGGGAATGATTCAATTGTCTGCTACAAGCATTTACTTCCCTGTTAATTGGTTAGTTGTCATGAGAGCCCGAAATCTTGCTTTACATGCTTTTGTACATCTTTTACTCTGCAGTGCTTTGTGTCAGCAGGGGGACGACCGGTGAGACATTTACTGGTGAGGAGCAGCTGAATGCTGGGATTCTGCTTAGCCCTTATTAATAACATTCATTAGAACACTATACTAAATCAAGTGCCAGCAGGCTCTGCTAGCAGGACAGTAAGATCATCAGAAAGACGCATGGAATCTCATTTTCCTGTCTCTACCCTCACTCTTTCCTTTCCTTCTTCCCTTAGGGCTGAATGCAGAGAAAAAAAGGCCAAGGCATAACAAGTCTCAATGGGCTCTGTTTGCACCAAATATACATTGGAGAGAGTGACCGAACAGTGTTTGTTTGCTCTGGCCAGGAAAATCCAGCTAACTATGTCAAGATATGCCATACCAGGATTACTGATGGAAAGACAAGAACAAGCTTCTCCATGCCTCCCTGTCTATCTCTCATGCACCAATATCCTGCCATTCTGCACTACGGTCTTGTTATGATTCCCTTTCCATTTTCCGTTGGCACAGGACTGGGTAAATTATATTCCTGATCCCACTGGGCTCATGCAGTTGCACTGATATGGAAAATTATTTCAGAGGAAGGCTGAACCATAAATGATATTTTTGTTTTCATTTTTCTCACTGCCTCCCCCCCATCCTCTTTTTTTAATGCTCCCACTCTCCAACTCTTTCGCTCTCAGTGGGACGGATTTATTCAAGGCCTTGAGAGAGAGCTCCGCGTGGGAGATTTGGCCAGTCTGTCCGTTCAGCGCGTAGCGAATGGTGAGAAACCCATTTAGCATGTACAATAGCGCTAACACACACCTGAATGGCACATGCTGTATGCTTTCAATAAGGCCCAGTCTACTGCCGCTCTCCATTCACTGTGCTCATAATGCACTGTTAGACTCACGTTGCTTCTCTTTGACAGATTATGTTTTATATCATCCTGCGTGAATAAGCAGTGATGGAGAGTTTTGCCCATTGTAAAAGGAGAGCATGCCATGGTTTAGAGCCGCCCCATTGTGAAAGGCCAAGTCCTGGTAAGAAAGCAGCACATGGATGGAAATTCACAGCGTCCAGTGTGACTGGAAAATGCAGGCAGTGAGAGAGATCCATTTCGGTAATAGATGAGTAATGCATTGCTTCTGCTAATGCTGCATCTGTGGGTTGGATAACTTTGGTTTTACCACATATGCAGCTAGTCTTTCCCACTTTCCAGTGCTCTTCCATCCAGTCCTCCCACACATGTTCACGCACAATTTAAGAGACATGGGCATGTTTATGTCTTCAACCATAGATGATGTCCCAAGTTAAAAGCCATTTGTGAGAAGTAATTTGATATTATAGACCACCGTGTTATCAGCATGGTGTGTGTTTGTTTGGTAAGGTACATTCTGTACACATCACTTTATATCTTGTCAAAGATTTTAAAAGATGCTGGAAACATTCAGCAGAAATTGAGGTCCCTGTTGATATGGTAGCATCACACAGTTGCTGCAGATTTGTCAGCTGTACATCTATGATACCAATCTCCCATTTTAACACATCCTAAAGGTGCTCTATTGAATTGAGAAGTGAGTTCAGTGAACTCACTGCCATGTTCAAGAAGCCAATTTTTGAGCTGGCACATTATTATTTGAATAATAATAATAATAATAATATATTTTATTTATAAGTGCCTTTCAAAGAACCCAAGGTACAAAGAAATAAAATCATAAAATGATCCTGAAGTTCTCAAAAGATGGCTAAACTGTGAACATAAAGGGATGGACATGGTCAGCAACATTGGCATTTAACAATGCTCGATTGGTATTGACCAAAGTGATTTGTTCTTAGATGACAGAGGTGGCACCCAGTGTGGTCTACTGCTGCTGTAGCCCATCTGTTTCAAGGTTTGACATATTGTGCATTACAGATGTGCTCTTCTGCATACCTCAATTGTAAAAAGTGATTATTTGAGGCTTGTTGGCTTTCTATCATCTCGAACCAGTCTGACCACTCTCCTCTGACCTCTGGCATAAACAAAGCATTTTCACCCAATATACTCACACGTACTGGATATTTTCTCTTTTTCAGACCTTCCTCTGTAAACCCTACAGATGGAGTTATTCCTGAAATACTTGGACAAGCCTGTCTAGCACCAACAACCATGCCACATTCAAAGTCACTTAAAATAATCCTTCCTTCCCATTCTGATGCTTGGTTTAAAAAGATTGCAGATTGTCTTAACCATGTCTATTTGATTAAATGCATGAAGTTTCTTTCATGTGATTAATTAATTTATATATTTGCAGCCAGTGAGTGTATAGCCATGTCTATCCCAAGTATACTACAGACAATTACATACAAAGGCAAACGTATATTCACAGACATATGAACAGAGCAGCTGCATAGATTCACACAGAAAGAGGTCAGTTTGGTCTTGCTCGCTCTCGCACACCCTCTCACGCTTAAAAACACATCTGGCACACACAAGTAAATTCTCCCTAAAGAACACCATGTTTTTAGACCAAGGACACACACTGTCTGGGCACAAATGAAGAAAGAATGATAGAGCAAGAGAGGGAAAAGAAAGATGAGAGTGTTAAAGGGCACACAGATAATGCTGATTTGCACATTGACCAACAAATTTTAATACATACTGATCCTTTGTACTTATACACATTTATTGTGGAGTTGGTTTTATTTGTCTTCTACAGTTTATAAAGTATAATTAATCCAAATTTTACAAGCTAAATACTTTAAGACTGAACTGTATCTTACTGGAAAACATTATACATTGTTGAAAATGATGTAATCAGTAAGGAGGCTTTCAGAGCCTTTATATAGACATTCACATAATTTATGTGTTCAGTTAGGAGTTAAAGACGCCATTTAAATATTCAAATTGGCCCTTCAGTCTGTTCTAATCTCCATTTGTGTTGCAGGTAATTTACTGTAAATCTATAATACATATTTTTTTTTCTTATTCACTGTTAAACTAAGTGATCAACTGTAAATATCAATACATTAAATTATTAGTTATTTTGTCATATTTATTTTATTTTTTTCATATAATAATATTTAAAAAAATCAAAGATGAGGTGCTATAATTTTTCAAATGCTTAGATTTTTTACGTAAATATTATTAATCTAGCTATTGCCGTGTGGTCCTAGCCTTGGAATTGCCTCTTCAACACTTTTTTTCCTTTCCCCAATCCCCATGCTGAACGATTCCTATCTGGTTCACAGGCAATTGCTTTAAGACTGCAGGGGAAACCTGACATCCCATCACAATTTCATTAAAGTGCAGAAATGGAATGTTTACCAAAGTGTCTATATTATTCATTAATCTTGGTGGAATTCAATATTTTAGTGAATCAAGTGATCAAATATTTAACTGCAAGATCACATTGTTCGTTTATTAAACTCATTTTTTGGTGAGTAGTCTGATTGTAAAATGTCCTTCGGAACCTCAACGAAACCTGTGTGTCTCTGGGTATCTATGGTATGATTATGTACTCCATGAAGGTATAGGCAGAAAGATTAACTCTCATTGGGCAAACAGATTTTAACACGTCATTTTGAGCCATGCCCAGTCCCAGAGTGTGGGTGGTTGCACTTAGCAAAGACGAAAACATCATGCTATTTATTAGACAGTTCATTTTTTGTAGACTCACAGCTTCTCTTTAGGATAACTATCCGTTCTCTCAAAGGAGTGTAGCTTAATAAGCAGCTGTCAGTCAGTAAACAGGGATTCAGAACACGACCGACTTCTAAAACTTCAATATATTTGGACCAGTAGACTTACAAGTTATGTACAATATTTACAGGTTACAAAGATAAAATAAAAAGATGTGTTATTATGTAAAACAGCTTTGAATTAGACAGCACAACTAACCGTAGCACATGTGATCAGACGCGTTTCCCCTATTTTAAAAACCACCAGTCTCCACTGGCCTGTAGTATCCCTTTGCTCCCATCACACGTGGTTTCAAAACAGCATCAGTTTCACTCTCAGGTTCTTAAAAATGTAAATGCCACCAAATGTTTTAGTAAGTCATTCAAGATCACTGTAACCTAATCCTTTCACATCTAAGTAGTATTTCAGTAAATCCATCCACTTCACACCAGAAACCACTTCACACCAGAAAGACACAACCATCCTAAGATGTATCTCAAAGCAAGCTGCATTCCCTAGGACAGACACCCCAGACAAAATTACAAGAACCCCAGACCAAAATACGATAATTTGCAAAGTGATTTATGAAATGAATACACAGCTTTGCCATGAAGCATATCCCATAAGTCCTTGAGTAGATAAGTTTCCCAGGGCTTTGCTGCTTGACCCTGGCACGTCATCACCCAAGTGGCTCGTCTGCCGATTTGCAGCCCAGAGATCTGAGAAAGACCATACATCACTGAACTTTTAGTAAGAATGTGCTCCTTTGTCTGACTTTTTGCTAAAACATTTGTTAAATGTTGATGGCTTTGTAAGTTTTGAATATGGGTTGAAAGAAATCAGTAGATTCGATGAACAAAATTTTAAATGACTGAGGTCGACATGGGGCACAGAGGATGATGTTTTGTGTGTGTGTGTGGGTGTGTGTGTGTGTGTGTGTGTGTGTGTGTGTGTGTGGTATCTCTAAGATGTGTTGGTGTGTCTGAGAATATCTGTGATGGACTGGCACCATGTTCAGAGTTGGGTCCCACCTTCCACCCTATGTTGCTTGATAAGCCAGTCACTTGTGACCCTGAATTTAAATAAGCGGGTATGGAGAGCAAGGAAATGAGTGACTAAGAATTGAGCAGATAAATGTTTATTCATAACATAATTGCATAAGTCGTTCCATCAAACAATTATCATGTCATGACTTAATAGCTTTAGTGTTATGGCTTCTATTTGGGTGTCACTGCTGTGTGTATTAAACCTTAATTAATATGGCATACACAGTAAAAATGTCTTAAGCTACAATTAGATTATACAATGTTATAAATGGTATGATAACCATATATAATTATTTTGTAGTCTCTTCATTAGAATACAATCAGTAGATACAAGAACTGTCTATGCAGTATTCCAGTTACAGTGGCAAGAATTGTGTGTGCTCGCCCCTTACACATGAACAATAGCAACATCTGGCAGCTTCATCAGGATACCAAGTTGACACTTCTCCAGGGTAAAGAAGCCTAATCAGGAATGGTCTTTGTGGGGTAGCTACGCATAATTTTTTAAAGATAGGATATACGTTAAAATATGTTAATGCTCATTATTGGAATGAAGATCAGTGGAAAATAATAATAAAGAGTGAGAAATCCAAGTTTGAATTATTTGGGTCCAGACTTTGACAATATAGGTTATATATGGTCATTATACCATTGCTAACAAATCTAATAGTGGATTCTCAATAGAGGAGTACTGTTGTTTCTATAAGATAAAATTAGTGTGCCCTTTCAGATCTCATTAAAGCATTTATCTCCAAACTCTATGTCCAGAATTACCACGGTCACTTTACATTTCATTTAAAATGATTTGTTGTTATTGGTCATACCAGTGACAGATGTCAAATGTTTTAGGGCAATAGCAAATATGCATCTCCCTTGTGTCATATCAAGGTTCCAACACTCCTGGGCACTCAGACCAGATAATTCCCCTGTCTTTGTGTGAAGAGAAGCAGAAGTCATCAGAGCTTACAGCCAGGCATGGTCCAACTTGGTCCTGTTTCAGCTCAGTGCTCAAACTTTGGGTGGAACCTTCCCAAAAGAGAAAACACGCAGATTGAAAGCAGAGCTCAAGAGATAATTTTGAGAAGTGGCCTTGCCAGGTCTTTCTGCCCTGCACTCCTTCTGGAAGCAGAAGGTGAGTGATAGATTTGGGTGTTTGGATAACAGAGAGGTGAAATGAGAAAAATAAGTTAATGCCAGGACAGTATGACAGGCTGAAGATAACAAGATTCAAATAGGGTACATATTTATGCACTCAAAAAGCAACTGGGGATTTTTGTGTCCAAATCACGTTGGTCCCACTCCAAGGTTATTCTTTTCTTTGGAATAAAAGGGATCGGCCTGTAACCTTATCTCTAACTTATTTCTCATCATCATTAATCCACAGTGGGCCTACACCCCTCCTTTTCAACCTTGATGTAGACCTGCTTTAGTTTAGGAATCACTGGAGTCTACAGGGTGGATGTGGAAGGGGGTGGCCGCTTGTAAAACATTACAAAGCCTAGCACATGTGACAAACTCTGCTCTAACTTTGAGTTGCATCGCCCATCTCAGAATTGCACTCATCCGTGGCATGCAGTTCCGACGTCTGTGGCACATCTGGTAAAATAGTGCCCGTTAGCCTCCGCAGCTGTGGCAGGGAGAAGAGGGAAATTAAGGTGCACTTCCTGCAATCTGTACTGGCCCTGCAAAGGTCATCTTCACAGGGGAGTACAAACAGACAGACATGTCACCTGATATCATGATGTCAGGGGCTGTGGAACGTAAACCAATCTCCACTCAACTGACTAGGGCTGAAGTTAGTGGACGATGAGGTCCGAGTTAAAATTGGAGAACAGCAGGATGGAGGCAGCCGTTAATGATAGTGCTAAAAATGTCAAGCATGTACTGAAATAGGGGGAGACAGATACAGAAAGAAACCAATGTAACATCTGAGCTTATTTTGAAAGCCTTCTTCCAGCACACTGTAAAAAGTGATTCAGTGGCCTGTCAACTTTTTTTAAACGTATTGTGAGAGGCGCTCAGGTGGCACAGCAGTCAATGTGTTAGCCCAACACTCTGGAGACACAAGTTTGGGTTTTGGCGGTGCCTTCCGGCAGGGTTAAGCTTTGGCTGCAGGACTGGCTGTGCCTGAGGGAGGTAAGGCTGGTTCTGGGACTTTTTTTCCCCTGGAAAAAAGTGTATTGTGTAGTTTATAAAAAAAATACTTTTGTTTCACTGTTTACAGCAAATGTAATTCAAACCAGATATACTAACATGTGAGCTAAGTGTACTATTTAAGCATACACAATCTTAGGTCAAATGAAGCATGTTTGCCATAGCTGCAGTTATCATTCGTTAAAGCAAATCAAAAGCTTGTTTAGCAAGGTTATTAGAATAGACATCCTCCACCATATCTGTCTCCAGGTCCCTACATTTAGAATTAGAATACGTAAAACAGATGCCTGATTACTTTGTTTATAGCCTAGCATCTCCCAAAATATATAATGTATCAAATAAGGTTGTGTTTAACCTTTTTAAACGTTTTTAAATGTAAATGTAATTTAAAAATAAAAAAATGTATAGTACTGTGCAAAAGTCTGTACCATCATATTACATATAAACATAGTTTTACCAATGGAATGATGACCATATACAACTATTAATCAGTCTTCTTATTAGAATACAACCTGAAAATACAATAAATCTATATGCCTTTTTGAAAAAGTTTTTAAAGTTAAAACATTAGTGGGACCTCCCCATAATCAGGATGCCCAGATAGCTTTTCTACAGTCTAAAGAGAATTGATCAGGAATGGTCCTTTTTGAAAGGGTAGCAGCCAATAAACCACATTTTAAGGCAGAGAACAGGATAATAAAGCTAAGATATGCACATATCCAAGAAATTATTGGGTCCAATTGGCAACGATATGTTATATATTATTATTATGCCATTGCTAAAACAATTGATCTAATGGTGGCCCAAGATTAGTACATTACTGTACATAATGAATCAGGTAGAGTACACATTAAAAATTGTGTTTTAGTAAAAATTGTGGAGTAGAGTACATGCAAACATATTTGCTAAATAAATGTAAACATGTGTAAACAAATTATTTAAATTCAGTTTTGTTTCTATCATTCAATCGTTGTGAGAACTTTCCATTAACCTAACATTACTGTGATTATTTAATGCTATAACTACACCTAATCTTAATCTTAACCTCAGTAACCTAAAATCAAATTAAATGAACGTTGCAGTTTTAGTAAAAAGAAATTATGATGACCACAAAAAGTCCCAACAATGTAAAAAACGTAAGATTTTTCAGTCCTTAAGGACGCACACATGCTCACACGCAAACGCACACACACGCACACACGCACGCACGCGCACACGCACGCACGCGCACACCTACCTTGAAAGCAATCCTTAAGAGTAAGACAGGAAGGAGAGCATGCATATTTGAGTTTGAGCTGATCTGGAATCAATATCTGCCTGTGTTTTATTGTCACATTGACCAATTATGTGTGGCAGTACAAATGCTGTTCTGTTCTTACACCATCTCTGTCTACTTTCACTCTCATATTCTGTAACTCATTCTCACACCTGTCTCATACACCCCAAACTGAATTACAGCACCATTTCAGTTCTGCAAGATAAATAAATCAGCTGTAATAAAACAAGCTAACTGGAGTGTGTTGGAGCAGTGCAGAGAAGCTGTTGGCCTATATTAACAAATATTAAAGACAAAAATCCCCTTCATGACATATGCAATGCCCAGTAAGAGCTAAACACAATAAAGGATGGTGTGTAAAGTCTTTAAAAAGCTTTCCTCGTGTTCCTGAGCACAGTTTGTATGTGTGAGCTGCCAGCAGAGCACATGATCTTTATGCTAGGGGTCTCAGAACATCACCTTCCTGCACAAGCTTGAAAGCATCTAGCTTTCAACAGTATATCAACAGAAACAGCATCAAGCTCCACTGCAGAGCACAGAGAAGACGGCGAGTGCTTTCATTGTTTATTCTATTTTATTGATTTATGCCTCCATTAGGATAGGATTGTTTTATTTTATTAGGACATATTGCTCATCCTAATGAGGAAAGGTGCTATTAAAAACAGAGCCTATTTATTTAAAAATGTAAGTGTAAGCATTATTTAGGTTTAAAAAAACTATGCATGACAGTATATGTACAGAACCTAACCTAAAATTTACTGGGTGCAGAAAGAGGTACACCCTGGACAGGAAGCAAGTCTATCCCAGTAATCGGTAGATGTAACATGCCACCTTCACTTTGCAAGCCCTACATGTCATTTGTGTTTGTGTGTTTATATACCATCATGAGGACCAAATGGCCCCTTAAGGATAGACAGCCCGGAGATGTTTTACCCTAGTGCGGAAAAATATTTTTCTTATATCTTCATTTCTTTTGATCTAAATGAACCAAACTAAGCTTTATGTTACGGAGGTTAAGGTTAGACTTTGGAAGTAAGTAGATTTTATACGCTACAGTAATATATTTTGTGAAAGGAAAGTCCCAGCAATTGTATAAAAACACAAAACAAATTGTGTGTGTGTGTGTGAGATGTAGTACAGAGGTGCTTAGGAAAAGGGCTATCAGGCCCATGCAGGTCCAGTCTGTTTTGCATTGAGCTGATTCTGGCCCAGGGCCCTACACACACTTGTGCTGGTTTGTCTCTGATCTGTGTGTGCATCTGCATCTGCCTGTTTGTGCTCTGTGGGTGCCTAGGCAAATCACAGTTAATGCCTACACACACTAACACAAACACACACACTCGTATATAACACACTTAATTATGGAACAATCTGTACATGGAGGTTCAGCATTTGCAACACAGGTTTGATTTTCCTTATTTATGTGCAACAAAATATACTCTCGCTCTCTCTCTCTCGCTCTCTCTCTCTCTAACACACACACACACACACACACACACACACTTGCGCACACACAGTCACACTCACACTCACACACAGAGGCTTCCTGTGTTCAGTGTTTACTCAGTGCTGACCGTGAGCTGCACTCTATTCGTTTTCTCTGATAAGAGTTCAGTTATGTCAACAGCGGACACTGTGTGGCTGCCAGCGAGCATGTTTGCCACTATTTGCTCTACAATCTGTTTACAATAAACACTTTGACCACATGTCTGAAACCCCCTCACATGCTTCCACCATCAGGACACCTACTGCAGGGAAATAGAAGGGACAAAGTGTTGCCCTCTACTGATGGGAATAGATTTCACTCAAATTAACAGACATATTTTTGTTCCTGGCTGACTGGTTAATAGCTTTAAGCAGAATTTATGAACCTAGCGCAAACCCCTAATATAATTAAATAAATGTCAACATTGTGATCAATTGTGTTATAATAAGCTTTTCTGAAAGTATCACCATTACAATGAACAGTTAAAAGTGACAAACATTTGTGTGGAAAGTGCAGCTTTTCAGATAAAGGTCTAATAATTTACTTTTTACTTGTTAATGGTTCATTATTCATTCATTCATTCATTATCTTTTCCGCTTATTCCACTTGGGGTCGCGGGCCAGTCGGTGCCCACCCGGTAACTCTGGGCGTAAGGGCAAAATGGTTCATTAAGTTTGTGGAAATAAGTACTATTTTAATTTAATTTCATTTTACAGTGTGAACTGGGTCCGAAACATATTTGACAAAGGCTATTCCATGTCACTTTTCTATTTTTATATTTTATATTTTACTGTAAATTATATTTTAATTATTAAATAAACAATAAATAGGAATTTCATTAAAAATAATACTGTATATTTAAAGGTTTATTGAGCAAATCAACTACTTATTCAAAAACTTTTATGCATATAATGTTTCCCAATATGCTGATACATAGTGTATACAGCCACCGCATTCCTCACCAGGAGAAGGAAATGGAAACTGAACTGATCTAAGATTGTATATAGGGGAAATGACTGTGTCATGATAGCTGAAATTCAGAAGTGAAAGTGAATCATATCAGAGTGCATTTAAATGTAACATAATCAGGAACAACAGCTAAGGCATAACATCATATTACAGTTCCTGTAAATAGCCAAGAACTGAAGAAACAAATATCAGACCATCAATGTCTACTTAAAACCAACAGTATGGTCCTGAACATGCTGTTATATCCATCAGTGGACCTGCAATCACATTCTAAAGAGAACAAATTAAATCTAGTAAATATCTGTATAATTTCATTCTGAGAATTATGGACAAAAAACCCCCCAAAATTTATTTAAGCTTGTGAAAACTTAAATGAACATGATTGCAGCACAATGATTAGTGTTTAGAGAAACAAAAACAGATAGTGTTTATTTTTGCCGTCCAAGAACATTTAGATGGCTTCCATCTGCAACCCTTTTGTTGTTCATACATTGCTTTTTTTTCAAATCAGTTATTATGTCTTCACTCACAGCTCATACAAAGAGTATGTGCGGAAGAAAACGTGAGGAAAAATGAGAGTAGGAGAAGGAGCAGAATAGAGAAAAAAGGATAAAGAAGCAAAATGAACAGGAAAGCGAGGAAGCAAGAGAACGTACAGGAGGGAGCGCAATGCCCAAGAGAGTAGCAAGCACCAAATTACATTAAAGAAGCAAACGGAGAGTCAGAGAGAAAAAATGTACAAAAGCTGCAAAGGAGAGATTTCCTCCTTGGTAACATAAATCAGCAGATATGGGCAATTTACTGTGTGAAATGGAGGTTCTTCAAATTCCAAATTTTTGTCTTAGCTTCACCACACACACTGACACAAATGCACACATAAGTTGGGACATCCTGGTGGGCCGCCATTGCTAGGGCACAGGGACAGAGGCTCATAAAATCAATCACTCCTGTGAGCAGCGTGGAGCTTCAAAGCAGACAGCTGTCATACTGGGGGCCTCCATAAACAAGCCTCATGCTCCTGTGCTCAAATAAAACACACACACACACACACACACGTTCATGCAAAGACAAACATGTCATCGTCGTTGGAGAGCTGTTCTGAGAGAGAAAAATGCCACAGTCATTGCCAAAAGAGCAATGACATCGCTGACTCCTCTGGAGACTCATGATTCAAAGATCTGATTCTCTGCAGAGACTTATTCACTAACAATCAATCCATCTCTCTTCATGGTTTCAGCTCATGCAGACAGCTTTACCTAGGCATGACTGCTAAACCTTCACAGCAGAGACAGTATACACTCTGAATCTGCTTTACAGCTCCTCAACTGGATAGCCTCACTTTTCACAAAATAGGATAAATAAAATATTTATCGAACGATAAGTGAGAGGATCGGTGCCTCCTCTGCTTGTCCATGATTCCAACACAGGGGAGAGGGAAGGGGCCCACGAGCTATCAATCAGGGGTCTTTCGAACCATATTGGAGTTTCAAATAGTCTTTGCCCCAAGTGCACACCCTCTCTCTCTCTCTTAGTCAAACAGAGCTCAAGCAGTTCTTCATTCATTAATCTTCCTGTCTGTCAAAGAAATGTTGGATAGGCAGCTGAGCCAGGATAGTCTCTACAGCTCAGTGTCCCCCAGGGGAGAATGCCATGGAGCATACACAGAGTGAGGAAGGGCGGCAGGAGGATTCAAGTGGAAATGGGGGTCTAGGTAGTGTGCATCTCTCACATCATGTTGCATCACATTTTTTTTTCCAGAAACAAGTGTCATACAAAAAAATGCTCACAGATGCATAATCCTTCTACCTAGGTCCTAATACAGAACACTGCTGAGTCGTCTCTGCCTGTGTGACAAAAGACGCTGCATGTCCTGTAATGGCAGAGCAGCAAAGAGCAGCCAATCAGATGCAGCCACAGGGGGCCATGCACCAGTCTGATTAGATTCAGTAAAGTGGCAGTTAACGCACAAAGGTAATCACAAACATCACATCTCCCATCAGCACAACACGCATACATCACACTAACGCACACAAATGACACATCAATAATGTGTCAATCATTTGTCATCAAGGAACACAAAGAATTATTTTAGTAGATGTTTTTAAATCCATCCCCACTGTTTTGTAAATTCATTTTCACGGGGTTTGTCTTTTAATGTAGTCACGTTTCTGCATTTGATTGTATAGTGAAAAAAAGGTTGTTTTTTTTTAACACAGCACTTTTTTATTTTTGTGTTGTATGGATTACAGTCCTTGTATACATTTTGATTTCTTTTGGTCAAATTTCCATCTGGGTGAATTTTTTTTATACTGATTTTTCGGTTCATTATAGTCAACCACCATTTATAACGTGGATCACGCCTCACTGTGCCGAAGAAATTTTGAGAATTTTAGGGAAACTGGAAAAATGTATAGAATTTTAATGCAAAGGTCATCTTCACCAAGTCAAAATACAGCTATGAAGACAAGAAAAAAAATTTTGTATGTACTGTATAGTGTATGTATTGCTGCTTGCCTTTCTAGTTATCTTGAATTATTTCACTGGTTTCAGACAATTACACACATAGATATATGATTCCTACTCTGTGGAGAACTTTTACATGTCACATCCAAAACACATAATTTTTCATAACCATAATGCAAGATTTCAACCAGTTTAACATACTCTAAACATCAAAAAGCAAACAGACACCAGACCTGTATTTCTGAAGGAAAAACTCCAGAGCTTACAAGCTGCTGCAATACAAGTCAATAAATAGCTAAAAAATAGTAAACATTTGCCTTTATAAAATGTGATATTTGCTGGGCTGTTACAGTGGAATTGTATGTTAATCAGCCAGGTTAACTGTGTGTTAGGGTGGCACAGTGGCACAAGCGGTTAACGCAGTCCCTGTACAGCTCCAGAGATTTCAGTTCAATACCAAACTGTCTGCATGGATTTTGTAACACATTCCAATGGCATGCATTAGGTTAATTGGTCAGTCTAAATTCCAATTGATAATGGCATGTTATTGATTTTTAAAGCTAAATAATTTAAAATTAGTCTCCAGCAAAACATAGCACAGGAAATGCCACCGTTACACAACGGTTTGAATGGTGTCTGTGTGTTAAGTGGTTCTTGCCGTATTAATCGCATAACAGTGTGTAAACATCAGAAGTAGGAAGAGAAATGGCAATGCAGTGCTTTGCAAGCATTAACACTATACTCTTTGCAAGCTTGTTTGAAACAAAGTCCTAAAATAAACCCTATACTGGTATATATCAGTGATATGTAAACTAACATCTGATTTTCAAATGTTGGTTGTTTTTCCCCTCTGAAGAGCTATGAACATTGTTGCTACACTTTTGCAGACTCTGGTACAATTTTCAAATCAATAGGAGTACAAATGCAGTGTCTGTAATGCTGAAATTAACTACATGACACATGTCATTGCAGGCTTAAATGAGAATTTCACACCCACACACACATGCACAATAATTAACAAGAGCTTTTTAGTTCAGCTTCACCAGAACCCAAACGTCTACACTGCTGCACCTTAACCAGGTGACCTCAGGGCAAGTGCTTTTTAGTTCACCTTCAGCAGAATCCAAATCTAGAACTTGTTGCACCATAAGCAGGTGACCTCAGGGTTAGTGTAATTAAACTCAATTATTCTCTAAGCAACAGCCTGTGAACCAGCTTTTCTTTGTTACTGCTGGTCATAAATCGTTTTTCCCCCTCTTTCTCCTTTTTTCCGTTATCACCTCTATCTTGAGTGCTGATTGGATATGTATAGGTGAGTCGCACTCTCTGGCACATTCCTGCTTCTCGTTTCATTCAGCCAGTCTGAGCTTGCAGTATGAGTCAGCCAGAAGAAACTTTTTAATAAGGCCATAGAAGGCCAGTAACGATCACCCTGACATACACTGCATTATTTCACTAGAACAAAATAAAAACCATTCGATGGGTCATATAGCATGTGGAAGTCCAGAAGATACCGAGCAAATCCAGAAAGCTTGGGAAACCCAGGTATCTGTACTGTGAGAGAGCGGTGATCTCTCTCCCCGTGTGTGTGTGTGTGTGTGTGTGTGTGTGTGTGTGTGTGTGTGTGTGTGTGTGTGTGTGTGTGTGTGTGTGTGTGTGGTGATAAAGGCCTGGTTGAACTGGAGGGGGAGCAGAGGTCAGGCACCTCATTAAGCCAAGAGGAGGGGGAGGAGGAGAAGACAATTAACCACAATGAAAAACAGGGAAGCAAATACACTCTTTCACACACTCATACATGCACACCCTCTCGTGCTCACAGACACAAGCTAAACAAAAACAGGGAGTGATGGGATGGGACCCAATCATTAATGAGTAATCACAGAGACAAATGATTTTTTTCCACTGCCCAACTTTCATCCCCCCCCTAACTCACACTTGCTCACACAGCATTACCAATAGGCATGTAGAGACCTGAAACATATTACTGAGTCTTCTATTTCGGTTCACATTCTTATCAGTGTGCATTTGTGGGCAAGTGCACGTGTGATTAACCGCATCTGATTAAGAAGAAAATGGCACCAAGCTGACAAAAAGTCATTAAGAAGCATTATTTTTAATTACTTTTATAGACCGACAGCCGACTCCTACTCTTTTACATGATTTTGTAATTCACTTGTCTCATAGCAACAGATCAAACCAACTGGCTACATATAGCAAGACTCTTTGATGCCTACAATCACCTACCATGCGACAAAAAGCAGTAAGCAAAAAAATTACTCTTTCTGAGGTTTGTATGCAACATCATAGTTAAATGTCTTAGTCTAATAGTAAAAGGAAGTCTAAGAAAAGCACAGGAAGTGAATTAGGGAGTGAAGATAGAACAGAGGAATAAGCTTCCTGTCCTCTGATTGCCCTCACTTAGATACCAGTTCACATTCTAGCAGACATGGGTGGGACATGGAGCACGGTAAGGGTTTAGGACTACACATACATTACACACACATTTTCTGTCACTGTCTAAGCTGTAGCCACACTGTCGGTTTCCTGTGGAGGGGAAATAACCATGGTGCAGATGCAAAGGGGTCTGGCCAGGCTTGATGTCTTGCCCAAGCCTCTAAATTTGGCTTGTGTAAGAGAGCGTGAAGCCTGCAAAAAACCCAAAACCAGAATCTGACAAAATAGAAGCAAAGACTTCTCAAATTCATATAAGAGAGGCAGAGAAAACGGGGGGTTGGGGTTGGAGGCAGACAGAGAGACTTGTGAGGGGGGTTTGCGCAAATGTGCGATTCAAAACCACATCTGCTGGACTCTCACACACAAATGTATAAAATAAGAAACAGAAGCTTTATGTCTATTCCTGAAGGAACAGTTGCTATTATTCTATGGGGGGATGCAAGGAAATCAGTGTTCTGTGGGAAAACTGCTTGAGTGACACTGCACCAGATATCAGGGGGTATCTGATTACAAGGTTACTTAGTGTGTGTTGTATTAGTTGAATATTAGGTGCGAGTTCCCAAGGCAGGTCACCACATAGTCACATGCACACCCAAAGTAATGAGTGACTTTTATATTCATTATCAAGGCTCTCAAGGACTTAAGAATCAACAAGTAGGCAAATGGTGATTCAGGTTGATGTTTAGCACTCACAATTTTCTGCATTTTCATCAACCTGGATCATTTCGGAAAATGTTAAAATGAGTACGAACATTTGCTCAAGAGCATACTCTAGCTACGTTTGGACTTCAAACTGGACTGAGCTCAAATGTGATGTGAGATAGACAGATTTTGTGCAATCTGAACAGATACAGACCAAACAGAATGCAAATTTTCCCAATCATATTCAAGTCACATTCGTATGTGATCATAATCAAAATAGATAAAAATTGTTTTTAAGACATCCAACTCAGCCTGATCAGAGAGATCTGATTTGATGTTGCTTTTATGTCTTTTGGTGCCCACCACTGATCAACGTCAGAGATTTGCAACAACAACAGTAACATAAGCTTGATTGAACTAGAATATGATACAGTACCTCAGCATGTAGTAATGAAGACGTGAAGCGATAAAGATCTAAAAATCAAAAACAGTCAGCTTTACTTACTACGATTAGTCACGTGGCTCTGGACAAAAACACTATTATTTGATAGTGCAAGATTGTCATGGTGTCATGTAAAATATGACAAAAACACAGTGTTTTAATTGACAGTGAGTTTGTCTATTATGTATTGTGTCCTCCCCGTGGCCTTGTGGGTTTACTCCGGTTTCCTCTCACATTCCAGATAAATGCGTGTTAAGTTAAAAGGGTCTAAAGTCTAAGTCTAAAGTGACCTTAGAGTGTAAGTGTGTGTAAGAGTGTGCAAGTGTACAAGGCCAGGCTAAATGTTCCTGCCTTGCGACTTGTGCTCCTGGCCCTCACGGACAGGATTAATGGAATAATTAAATTATTGAATCAATTATTAGGTATTACAAAGGTTTTGTTCAAAAATACTGATAAAATAATGGCGCCAAGTAATAAAGCACAATCACTTTAAAGACCACCAAATACAAGGAATTATGTAACAATAGTTGGTACAATAACAGATTTCAAAGTAAGTAAGAATGAAGTTATCACAATGTTTGTATCATAATATATTGCCCAGCCCTGCTTTGTAAGCTTTATGTTTATGCTATACTTTACCAATTTGTGCCTGCTCTTATACCCTCACAATTTTAGAACCAGACAAATAATCTATCACAAAGGGGAGTAAGATATAGACAGTAATATGCAATATGCAACATATTTATGCCATAAATCACAGCTAGATATGTTGCTAACAAATCCTACTTGTGGTCTGTTTTAATACAATTAGAGGTCCAGGACCAATGATAAAGAAACAGGTTTTTAATTGAAAAATTACAGTGATCAAGTGATCAATACTTAGATTTCAAAAGGATTAAAATGGCAGGGTTGAAATGGATTGTACTTTTTGTGCACAGCAGCATTCAAAACCACAGATCAACAAGCAACACTGCCATGGCATCCAAGAACAAATAACTGCAAAGCCTCTAGTATTCCCCAAACTGCCATTGCATTACTCATTTGATGACCATTAAACAGTATTTCCCATCCTGGAAAATCCCTAATAAATTGAATATTAAAATAAGCATAAAACAAAGACAAACATCAGGAAACAAATAAAAGCCTCATAAACTGCATGTCAGCCAACCAGTGGCTGTTTTACTAGCTACACATTGCTGATTTTTTGATAATTCACCACCAACGACTAATTTTCACCTCATACACAGGGTGTTGCTGCAGAAATCAGGAAACCCATGCAATTTGGGGATTTTCTCTGTCATTTATCCTACGCTGCATAATTTTTATACTGTGCTAAACTTTATTCCGCTGCTGTTTTTATTACTGGATGAATCACAGTAAATAATCCTGACAATGTTGTGTGCCACAGGCTGTCGAAACCTGCACCATTAAATTTCTGCCATACCATGCTTATGTCTAAAACTCAAGGTCCTTAGTGAAGCTCAGATGCGTGCGCACACAGTTATTAATTCCCTTCCTTCAGTTTTCCTGTTATTCCCCTTCTTTCTTTTTTAAGTCATATTCCATCCATCCACCTTTTAAATCAATTTGTCTAAAAAAGTCATCAGCCTTGCTGAAATATTGGCCAAACACACGATCAATCAATGCATGCAAATGCCAGTCATCCATTTTGAGCCCTTCAGAAAATTGACATTCCATGCTATTACACTGTTAAGGGGTTTGTTCATTTATGTTTTTACAAATTAAACAAAAGGGGACACCAGAAGAAGAGATGAGAAAAGAACCCCAAAATAGATGTGCTTCATTTTGCTGCCTGCTATTTAGCATGATCAAAGCAGGAGGCTCAGAGGCAGAGCTCCGTGATGGCTGGTCTAGAATCAGATTACTATTCAGTGATCCGGTTCATTATAATTGCAGGTGAAAAGGCTAAGCCTGTTCGTGGATTTCTGATAAGATGAAATTTCATACAAAAGGCATTTATGACGCATACTGAATGAAAAACTTTGGTAGTTTACAATTCTGACACTGAGCAAACGCGTCACACAGTCTTGCTAAATTAGCAAAGGTGTGTTCCTGTCTGAGTGAGCGAATAGTTAGATTAGATTGACTTTGTGAATAAGTCTTTGTGCAGACTGTGGATACAAAACCAATTAAATGCACTTTGCATCTAACTGGAAGTGGAATACAGTATTATTTACTGATAAATACTATAATGCTACAGAACATACTGCTTAAGTAACTGGCTTGGAGGTGCTGTGTTTTGCTGAAACTATTGGTTCACACACAGAAGTGCAGCTGGAGTTTTTAAACACTGTGTTCACTCACTGAGCACTGGATTAGATACAGTCATATTACCCATATTACTAACAAAGTATACAGAGACACAGATGGACTATAGTCTTTAATTCTAGAACTACAAAGTTCTATATTCAAGAAGGTGTGCCTAGTACAGTAATCTGTGAGTGTATGTACAGTTGTTTAAGTGAGAGTGAACAGCATATGTGCAGTTAATTATACATACACCAATTTTACATGAACAATGTAAGTAATTCAGTCTGTGCAAATATATGAATAATGCAAATAATGTGTATGTTAAAGTAGTGTAACAGTGTAGTAATTAGTGCAATTATGTTATAGGTTACAGCCTCAGGGAAGAAGCTCTTCCTTAGCCATCAAGGACAGAAGCGGAGACTTCTGTAACGCCTTCTGGATGGGAGAAGGGGGGAAAAGTCCATGGTTAGGGTGGTAGACATCCTTAACGATGTTACTTTCGGCGCTCAAACAGCTTTGCGGTAAATGTTCTCGATGGTGGGTAACAGGCATAGTGGATCCACTGGCCAGTTTTCAGAACCTATTGAAGCGCTATCTGGTCTGAAGTGGAGCAGATGCCATACCAAGATGGAGATCACAAATATGCTCTCAATAGTTAAAAAAAAAAAGCCAACAAATATCCTGGGTTCTGGGTGAGCTTTCTTAAGGAGCCATAGAAAGTAAAGCTGCTGTTGTCCCTATTTGACTGGAATAGAGGAGTTAAGGGAAGAAGTCAAGTCAAGTCAGATTTATTCATGTGGCACTTGTTACAATATAACATTGTGTCATAGCACCTTTAAAATGTTATATTATCTTTTATTATTATTACCTCTAATACGTATGGTCAGTCACAAACTGAGCAACCCTAGGGCCACAGTGGCAAGGAAAAACCTTGGGTGGACCAAGAATCAAAAAAGGGACCCATTCTTCTTGGGTGGCTTAGATTTTAAACCTGCTGGGGCCATTGGATAATATGGATGTTGTGGAACGGGACACTTCACACAATCTACAACATCAAGGCAAAAAGTATTTTGCCATCTCAGTGAAATGCTATTGCCTTCCTGTAGGCCATCTCATCATTGTCTCTGGTCAGATGGAGTCTTAGACAGGTAAACAATCAAGGATGAACAAGAAGTTTGAAGGCTCAGCATGCATCCATGTGGCCAGACAGCGTTCAAAATGTTAGAGCAGTAGGTGAGGTTACCCAGCTTAAAAGACTAGGGTGCCTTAGTCAGAAAGTCCAGCGTCCATTCGCAATGGGATATGATTATACCAAGCTGACAGGGTTTGGAGATCAGCCCTAATGAGATCGCAGAGCTAAATGCTAATTAATAGCATAGTAACGTAAGAGTTGTGACTATGCGTGTAGGTCAAAGCAGAGTCGAGAGAAACGGAGAGGGCATCCTCTGTTTGTGTGACTTTGTAGGCATCAGTCACACTGGAGTAAACATGGTCCACAGTTTTGTCCTCTTGCAGTGGTATCTACAATTCTGAGAACACTGATCAGTACTAATGTACTGATTTCAATGTGCAGTGATTAAAGTGCCCAGCTGCAATTAACACCATGTGCTTGGTTTGTAGCTTGTTACAAAGTATTTCATGGCAACTGTTGCATTAGCATCTGTAGGGACATAAAATACAGCAGCAACATTGCAAGTAAACTGGATAGGGCTGCACTTAATAATCAGGTATGTTTGTGCATGGAAAGTTGATATCCAGCTGCGTCGGTTTCCTGTATGTGCCGATCGCTCAGTTGAATGGAGCAAACATGCAAGAATGACCAGGTAAATGAACACTAAATCTGGTAAGACTCTGATTCTCATGATGTGCATGTAACACCATCTTCCAGAATAAGGCAATTTCTGTTATCGTCAAACAACATATCTCAAGATTAATTAAAAGAAAGCATGAGCTGGGGTTTTAACCCTCTCAAAATACGTCAAGTGAAAGAGGAGAAGGAGAAACTGAATCAACCACCTGCAGCCACTCCCTCTATCCCCTCTTTAAAGCTAATGACCTCTGCCCTGAGTGAGCACACACACACACATACCACAAAATCAAGCCATGGACCTTGGACCAGCCTTCACCTTTGTGATAGCTTCTTTAAAATATCATTGGTAAAGAAACAATAGCTAATGTGTAAAGTCACAATATAATTTAATATTTAAAAGTAAAACAGAGCAAAACGACTGGCACCAAGCACACCATTCAGGGTTAAACAAGCTTCCACCAGGCACAACAAAGTCTGCAAGCAAGATTGTTAGAGACAAAATGAGAACGTAATGACAAAAGAAACAACAATGACCTGTCTTGCTGTGCTTCCCCACACACTTGAGAACATTAAAGTAGTAATTCGACCAAAAGACAGAGGGGATGTTGAGAAGAAAGGTGAAGAGACTTGAGATTAAATGAGACAAAACGAGACAAGGAGGGATTAGGTGAGAGATTATAAACAACTACACAAGGCAAGAAAATAAGAGAACAGACAGGAAGGGAAATTTTGAAGACACAACAAGAGAAATTGAGTAGAGAGGACAGGAGCAGAGACAAGAGAAACAAGAATAGTGAATACAAGAGGAGACAAGATGAGAAAAAAGCCAAGACGAGAAGAGATGGTACAAAAAAAAAAGAGGAGCGACAACATGGTGTAAAGCGGCAAAAAAGAATAGATGCAGAGGAGAGAAAAAAGACTAGATATTGAAAGTGGCAATGCATCGAGTTGAAATGCAATAAATCAAGAGCTGAATATAAACCCCTAGTTTACCCTATATTTCTCACTTTAAGGGCATTACTATATTATACAGTGTTTTACTGATGGAAACTGAGTAATCATCCAGTGAGATTAGATAGTTGTATTTAATTAAACCGAACAAAATAAGAAAGCATAGAGCGAGACATGGGTTTCGACAAAACAAGACGTAAATAAGAAATGATAAAAGATGAGATGAGAGAAAATTAGAAGAACGAATTCTAATCAATTACATCCTATCATCAAAGATTTGCACAAAGGCAGCTGCTGGCATCATGTGGCTACTCCTTCGTGTTGCCACACATAGCATGAAACTTTCATTAAAGCTCCATTAGCTTAGTGCAGAGCTCTGGCACTGAGGCAGAGAGATTACTAAAGCTTCCATTCATGCCTTACACTCAAGCCCTTTTTCATCGGCCTGGACAAGCTCCATGTCCCTGCCACTGTGTGTGTGAGTGTGTATGTGAAGGGGAGATGATGGCGTGGACTGTGAGACTTTGACTGCCCTGTGTTGTGTCCACCACAGCTGTGTGTCAGGCTGCTGACCCCTAAACAAAGCTAGACACAGAGGAAGCCCTATCTGGCAGGCATGATAGAGGACAGGCCGAGCCAACGCAGCCACGCTGAAGCCCTGGCGATAAAGTCAGCGGGACAAAACAACACCAGCAAGGCCTTTGATAATAACCACTGACTGGAGCCAGAGTTGCTCGATACGCACCAGCAGAGCTCAACACTGTTTACTCACACGCACACACACACACACAGACTAACACACACACATATGCTGCCAATCACATGGCAGCAACTCAATACATTTAGGCATTTAGACATGGTCAAATTGAGCATCAGGAAGAAAGGCGATTAAAAGAACTTTGAACGTGTGGTGGTTGGTGCTAGACGGGCTGGTATATGTGTCCTTTGAGCAGCTGAGGTCAGAGTAGAATGGCCAGACTGGTTCAAGCTGATTAAAAGAAAACAGTAACTCAAATATCTACTCGTTACAACCGGGGTATGCAGAAGATCATGCATAACATATTAGACCTTGAAGCAGACGGGCTACAGTAACAGAAGACCACACTGGGTGCCACTCCTTTTAGCTAACACCAGGCAACTGAGGCTGCATTTCCCAGGGGCTCATTCAAATTGGACAATAGAAGATTGGAAAAACATTGCCTCAATTTCTCAATTTCTGCATGACATTCAGATGGTAGAGTAGAATTTAGCGTTAACAGCATGTAAGAATGGATCCATCACGCCTTGTGTGAGTAATTCAAGCTTCTGGTGATGGAATGGTGTTGGGTATATTTCCATAGCATACTTTGGGTTGCTGCCTGTTGCTGACCATGTGCATCCCTTTATAACCCCTGTGTACCATCTTTTGATAGCTAACTGCAGCAAGACAACACACCATGGGACAAAGCTCAAATAATTTCAAACTGGTTTCTTAAGCATGGCAG
>JAUZSU010159266.1:0-13946 GCA_034780255.1 Parotocinclus maculicauda
TAGCAGAGGAATCCTCCCATATCTCACTGATCTGCTTTGCATCAGCCAGGTGGCGACTTGTGACTTTGGACCGATTTAAGCAGAATTTGTCCAAATAAGCGAATAACATTACACGAATATAATAGGATTTGTTTCGGTACTTTAGGATTTGTTACGAATAAGCAGCTGGTCCAATTAACCGGATTCGACTATTTTGAGAACATGGAAAACTCGCTATACTGTCTACCCAGACAATAGTGGTTAAAATAAAGCAAAAACATGAACACGCAAGTGACTGGGCGTGGACCTGCATGGACCTGTTTTTATTTAGAAAAGAGGATTGGACACTATCTGCACATTTCTACCACTGTGTGGGCTTGGTGATGCGGTCTAAAACGTAACATTGCGAGCTATGGGGCTAACGCAGAGATGCAGAGACGAGGCATAAATGTCCTAGAATTTTACAAGCTGTCTATTCACGAATAAATGCTAAATCTTAAGTGACTTTTCAGACACTAGACAAGTTTGATTGGAGTTTAGCATGCGAGATGCTAGCAGAGATAACAGATGGCTAACTTGAGCTTGTCATGAAACTTGATTGCATAGCACAGTATCATCAGCCTTGTCGGTGTACACTATCAGTTTGCACAGTGCCAGTGTTTATTCTCACAAACACTTGTCTGTTTTACATATTTGCTCACATCTACTTACACAAGACCTTTTAAGGACAACGGGTCAGTTTGGCAACAGTGAGTCGCTAAGTAGGACATTAGCACCAGCTTTAGTAATGATTCATAAGTATTAAAACTTAATATTTGCCGGGAACACCAATGGTGCAGTGTAATCAGTAAAGACTTGTGCAAAATGTCTCAAGTCTTGTCCCAAATGAGACCCCTCCAAGTAGGGGTGAATAATAGCCATAAGCCTCTGTCCATTCATTTATTTTCCATACCGTAATTTAATGTGGAGGATATTTTGACATAAACTGTGTGCAAATGATACGTAAACGTGTCGGTGATGCTGCTGTAAACAGAATTGAAAGCTTCAACTAATTATAACAATAATGATAAATACAATAATGCACTATTATAACCCTGTCTAGAGAAAAGGGAAATTAAACAAGCAGAAAGTTAATTAAGAAATAACAAAAAGTTAACAAAGTGGAAACTTATTTGTTTCATCTGCAAAACCTGTGGAGAAACGTGTTCGCAGTTTTCAGCCAAATGTTTTTATTCGGTTAAGGCTAGATATTTTTATTTTGGTTTATCCCTGGTTAGCACTGCAGTGACACCTCGTGGTGCTGGTGGTGGTGGTGTTAGTGTGTGTTGTACTAGTATTAGTGGATCAGATACAGCAGTGCTGCTGGAGTTTAAACCCACCTCAGTGTCACTGCTGCACTGAAAATAGTTCATCAGTCAAAGATTGACACAAACTATACAACAGATGATCTGCTGTCTCTAATAAAGCAGACAGTGGGTGAACAGTGTTTTAAAACTCCAGCAGCACTGCTGTGTATGCTACAATTATACCAGCTCAACCACCACCACATCAGTGTCACTGTAGCCCTGAGAATGATCCGGAACCCAAATAGGACCTGACCTGTGCTGGTCCTGATCGTTAGATAACAGAGTAAAGAGTCTAAAGTTTGCTTTTTATATAATTTTTTTATTAACACGTCTGCACTATCCTAGTTTTAGACTGTAGCTTTGACACACTGATCTACTGCAGTTACTTGCATCGGCCCCATTTCTGTGATCGAACTGCCAGTGGTAAGCACGTCACTGGAAGTCTTGCAAAGCGGATGAATGACAACCATGCTTTTTGCCTTTCACGTCAGAGCTGTAGTCTTTTAATTTGTTTGTGGAGCCTGAGGAAACTCTGCTTTTACTAATCCTTCTCTTTTGCAAGGCCGTGATGACTAAAAGCTGTTGACATCCTTTGAGAATGACTGGCTCGAAGACATACACCAGGCCTCAAGTGCATGTTTACAGACATGCTGAAAACAAATCTTTTAAAGTCAGATGGATTCTCATCAGACTTCAGACAGAGATTACATTGCCCGAGTATTACATTTTAGGAAAAAGATCAGATGTAAGTCACTTTTGCATGCAGCATAACCCTATTTGCTTATCCATTAAAATACATCTAGTCTGACACCCTTAATGTCAGAGTATTCCTTTAACGTGGGTTATTTTTGAACACCCAAACATGCTATTCACAGTTGTTCCTGTTGTCATTAATGGAAATCTGAATGATGTACAAAAAACTGGTCTTTACATAGGACTGAGGTAGCCTAGCGGTTAAGGTACTGGACCATGGATCAGTAGGTACAGGGTTGATATCCCACCTTCACCTGGCACTATCGGGTCCTTAAGCAAGACCCTTAACCTACAGTTGTTTGGATTGTTACAGTTGTAAGTTGCTAAATGCCTAGATGTAGTTGCACTGGATTGGCATAGTTGAAGTAGAGGACGTTCCTGATGGTTTATTTACATTATAGCTTATTGTCTGTGATCTATATGTTAATATATGTAAGATATGTGCCGAATTTTTAACTGCAAAAGTCTACAAGGGCAAGGACAACTTGCAAGGACATTTTCCTAATATTAACCTAGGAAGCTTAGTGCTGGTAGACACACTGGGAAATGGAAGTGTGACTGGAGGTACGTGAACAGGGTGAACTTGGTACAGAACCACGATCCAAAAGGACGGCCAATACGGAAGTAATAAGTGCTTCTGTATTATGTTAAATACAATTACTTTGACTTTTATTCATTGTGGACAGTATGTCGAGATTTTATTTTTCATGTGTTGGCAACTTAATTCATTAATTAATATCTATCTAACATTTACCATTTGTAATGCTGCCATTCCTTCTCACAACACAGGACACCAAGTGTTTCAGGTGTAAATGGGGTCTGTATTAGGGCGCCAGATCCTCTTCCTTTGCAGACGTTTGCAGCTTGTTGTAAAAGCAGACCTTTGTAATGTGTGCATCATGGGGTTTCCTGGGGTTAGTCATTTTCTTGTTAAAAAATGCATGGACATCCCTGGAAAAGATGACGTCTTGAAGATCGTATATGTTGCACTAAAATCTCTGTATACTTTTTTTGATAAACTGGAGATCCTCTGCCCATCTTTGCTTTTTAGAGTCTTAGAATTTTGTGGATACTGGAATGGATGTTCCAACATCAACAAATGAAATAAATTTGACCAGACAAAACATTAAATATCTCTGGTCCAGTCTGCAATTACATAGATATAAGATGCGCTGTGTTTTCCCCCCTTTATTTATTTTGTATTTTCTAGTTGACTTCTTCTTTTGTCTGATTTGAGGTTATAATTATATAAGTAGGAGAGTAATTGAATATGCAGGAAAGAAAAATTTCCCAATGGAAATACATTTCCCAATGGAATAATAAAAAGCTCCTGTTACCTCAACCATGTTCTGGGCTAAGCAACGTCCAGTACCTGGGTACAACTGTACTATTTTAGTTACTTCTGATTGTCGGGGTAGTGGTAGCGAATGGGGATTTTAAAAAAAATTGTCCTTGTGAAGACGTTCTGTCTCTGGTGTCGGGTTTTGACAGAAAGGCAGAGTGATCTGTTTGGTGCCTCAGTGCCCTCTTTAGAGTGAAGATTCAGTAGCTGTCAGATGTAAGCTTTTAAATGATCAGTCAGTAGAGACTTTTTCACAGTCACATATGAGAACAAAGATTTTATTTGAATGCCAAGTCTTGGGTGAACTACACAGTGAATCAAGTCACAGGACATCCTATTATTTCAGAAACAAAAGGTCAAATTACATTTCTGACATTTTTAAATACCCCAGCAAGTAATGGGTAAAAGTAGCCTGTCCAGAACATGGCCGTCATTTTGAAAGCTGCCGTATTAATTCTCTTGACATGTGTGTTAGGTTAATTATGCTATTTTGGTATTCTGTTGAGTGTATATACGTGACTAGTTTTGAGATACTCTCATGTATAGATTTAACCTTGTGCCTTGCTGAAATGGCCACTGATGCCGATAGCACAGTTATCCACCAGTAATAAACCAAACAATTGCATGACTCTGGTGTCCCTGTTGGAGACAAACTTTCAATGTGGTTTCAATTTGGTGTTAGGTGAACAAAGTGACTTTCTTAAATAAGGCATTTTTACTGTCTTGACTTTCCAATAAAATTAATTGTTTCTATTTAACGCATATATCTAACTCAGCAATGGGACGGCCTTAATTTCCCTCCTGCCTGAAATAACGGCGCGAAGTTTCAATGCATATCCTAGCATGTTCACCTCCCGCTGGTTTTGCTCTTGTCGACACAACTTTTTGGATTTCCTGACCATTTGATAAAAGCATAAATTCTCCCAGGGAGCTCAGGAATCCCCCCCATATCTCGCTGACCCGCTCTGCATCCGCTCTAAGTGGCGACTTTGGTCCTATTAAACAGAATTTTGGTTCGAATAAGCGGCTGGTCCGATTAACCGGTGGTCCAACTAACCGGATTCGACTGTATTGTCACTTCATTTGCAATTTAGCCGATGCTCAGTGACTTGCAATCTTACAATAAAAGCATTTAGTGGTTAAGGACCCAACAGTGGCAGTTCGTCAGTGGTGGGGTTTGAACTCTGGAACTTCTGGTCCATTGTCCAGTACCTTAACCACCATGCTACCACAGTCAAGTAATACTGTACATAAAATAACTTGAAAATAATCTTAGCTGCAGTCTAGTCGGAGTGTTGCAAATATTGGCCATGCAAGACCTCCAGCCTTTAAAAAATCATAGTCCATGAATAAAAACTGAGGTCTTCATATGTGAGAATGTCAGATTTTAGTCAGTCCTTTTGGAGTCTTTTCAAATTTCTGATTATTGGCTGTGTGTAGTGTAAAATGTCTTCTCTAACATGCATCTGCTGTAGGTTAGTCAGGTTGATGGATCTTCAGCAGTGACCCTGACCAGCAGAGAGTTGAAATATGGAAAGAAATCATATCAAATGCAGTCTGTATCATATCTTATTGGATGCATGTAGATACCCTCTAAAACCTTTTGATTCAGAACTGAATTTTACTTGTGCTATTGTGGCATGTATTTTTCTCCTGGTAGTTGGATTCTCCACTCTGAACGTTTATTGATTCCCTTGTGGCTTCTCGATCCTGCTGAGTTTACCCCTGCCAATCACGGCTGAGGGTCTGTCATGCTGATTTATCATTGTCTGAGCAGAGTGTGAACAGGTCTTTCACAGCAGAACAGAAATATCTACAAAACAGAAAGTCAGCAGGTGAGGAACAGATTGAGCTTCGTTTAAGCAGACTTACTGTACAGATAATGTATTAGTGCTCTTTCTACCGTTCCTCTCCTTCTCCTGTATCCTGGCATTCATCACTGCCTGGACAGCTAGCGCTCCCGTATATCCTGCGTACAGTAATCAAAGTCCCATCACAAGACTTCCGGTGCACAGCCAGATGGATCATGTGCAGAAATATAAACCCCATTTAGTAAAGAGTGGCTGTAAGATGACTCTTTGCGCTTGGCTTTTCTTTGTTCTTGTATTCTGATGCCATCTGGTCCAGATGATTAGTGTATGAGGTTGTTTTCAGGCCGATGTTTTGTGATGCAAAGTCATTAATTAGATGATCAGCTCCTTACCACATGCCTCGAATCTCTTCACGAGCACCAAGAAGAAAAACTCAATGGCTGGCTTTCGTACGGCATTTTCATCCTCGTGTCTGACCTGATTTGTTTCTCGTAGGAACCCACAGTGGCTGGCATGGTGAGAGGAAAATGGGCTACTGATTCAGATCTAGAGAACTCTCCCCCCCTCACTATTCCTCTTAGACAAGTACATGTGGGTCATGCACCCAGAGGCTGTGACTGAAACTCAGCTCCTCTGCCATGTAGAGCAGAATGTGCAGTCAAAGATGATGGGAGCTGTGAAGCTCAGGGGATCCAGCGCTGCTCCAGTTCCTAAGACTGGCGATACCTCAAATGCCATTTTCAGTGCCCCATAAGCATAAGTCTGTATTGAGGGTTATTTTTAGCCCAATATAGGAACGCAGTGTTATAGATGTTTAGAGAACATACCAAAATTCACATTAGGAGAAATCCGAGGTAAGGATTGAATCAGGAACTGTGTGGCACGACAGCTACGTGACCTGCAATACATTTACAGAGTTTAGTAAATGCCCTTATCCAGAGTGACTTCCAATTGAGTTGAGAGTTAAGCATATTACTCAAGGACCAAAACGTGGCAACCTTCTGATTAGTAGTCTAGAGCCTTAAACACTGAGCCTTTCTGTCCCCAAGGCTTTATTTATAATGCAGGCAAACCTTGCTATCTGTATTTGCTATAGCATATGGGGAACTTTTCCTGTTCTCTGAGCCTTTAGCCCATTATAAAGTGTATTTTCAGAGGGAAACTGATTGCAAACGATATGTAAATGTGTCACAGATAACGCTTCCATATGCACAGCATCCGAAAACTAAACTGTTATACACAACGCTGTGGTTTTTCAGATTCTGGCACACACACACACACACACACACACACACACACACACTGTAGAACAAATATATAAATGCACACTGTGAATGTAAACTGTAAATAAAAATACCTTGCTGACTGCACACACCCAAGAGGGAACGAGTCCACTTAAAGCAACACTGGTTTCCGGAACAGGCAATCTTTTAGATATTATGTAAGTCAAGCCAACACGGTGCTTATAGTGTCAAGCAGAGTACAGGCTCTTCCAGTGTCCGTGTACAACCCAAAGTGTAACGGAGCTCCTACTTGTGCAGGTAAAGTAAATCAATATTCATGAATGAAATGCAAGGTAAACAACCTATGGCATGAATATTTGACCATCTGTTTGACCAATATATGCAACCAAAAAATACCTTGCGGTGGAAGTACATTAAAATGCGTCCACACAACTAATTTAATACATCATTTAAAAAACAAACACTTTGCTGTATTGCTGCTGTAACATTTTGCTCATCAACATTAATTCTAGTGCACGTTTTACAACTATAAATATGTGCCATTCAATAATAACTTAAATACTTGAATAATTTCATTAAACCTCAAGGTCCTTTTAATTGTGCCCTTAAATCATTAGGACACTGTGGTGCACAATTTCTAACACTTTCTCATCATCGAAATGCATCATCACCAGTCTCATAAACAGGCGAGTGGCTGGTCCTTGTTTAAAGCTTCATACATGATTTGAATTCAAGTTAGTGAAGGCACTCTACCGTGTGACGCAGTTAAGTTACATGTGAACGGCACAAACTCTTGTGAGACTGATAATCAGTGTTGGGGAAGTTACACAAAAACGGTAATATATTACTGATTACTCATTACTTGAATAAAATTGTAATTGGATTACTTTACTCATAACTTTCTGGAAAATGTAATCTCATTCCTCATTACATTACTTTTAAATTACATTCAAAATCTATGTGATACAAACGATACTCGAATTAAACCCTCATACAAATCTGGAAAGTACAAAAAATATAGACCGTATGATTTGTTTTATTTTGGTTAATTAAGGAACCAATTTTAGCAGCAGGTGCAGAATTAAAGTGAAAAGAGAGAATTAAAATGAATTGAACTATTCTTAAAGCTCTCTGTACAAGAACACATTTTTAAACAACAGAACACTATAGTCCAATAAAATGTTTCTTTTGGCTTGGAAATGACTTACACTTCACAGTACTGTTTTCTCTCTGAGTTCAGCAAATTCAAAATGGTGATAACATTTCCACTGGAAACAGCCAGTCTCAAAGTCGCTAGAAGACGCAAAATGACGTCATCGCATAAGGGGTACATTTGCTTTTATGGGAGGAATAACATCGTGGGATAGACAAAAAGTAAGTAAAAACACATTAAACATGTTTAGAACTACAAATGAAAATTTTTGTATTGATTCTTGGTTTGTTATTGGTGTGAATCTCCTGATCTACTACAAATAACTGATACTGTACTGAGAGTAGTGAGGGCTTTGGGATGGGGGAGGGGTTTGTTGAGGACAGCAATTGCTTGTAAATTGCTTAATTATTGCTTGACAGTAAATCCTTATTGCTGAACTATATGCACGTTCATGTCAGTCTTCAGAAGTCTCCAACAACACCAGAAAAAGTCGCTAGATTTTGTCGCTTTTGTAAAGAAGTCGCTAAGTTGGCAACAGTGTGCGCACGTCATGGCAGCTGTTTCAGGAAGTACGTGCACAAATTACGCAGAAGACTGCTTATGCTTTTTAAAAAATAATAGTTTTAATAATAAAAACTTACCTGCGTTACTCACGTTTTAGTTAGTAATTGTAACGTGATTACAAAACATTTAACGGTAATGCTTTAAATTACTGCGTTACAGAAAAAAGTAATCGGATTACTGTAATGCGTTACTTTGTACTGCCTTACCCCCAACACTGCCGATCACCGGTTATGTTCCTTTCTTTCTTTATACATGAAATCCAATTTTATTCCTCCGATTCTGTCCATATTTCCACGTCATGAATATCACAGAGCACCATTTAAATTCCCTGCATTTAGCGCACATCCTTATCCAGACCAACTTGCAGAAGCAATCTTATTATACAAGCACTTGAAGGTTAAGGGTCTTGCACAAGAGCAAAACAGCAGCTTGAACCCTCACCATTCTGGTCAATAGTCCAGAACATTAACCAAAAGAGGTGTACTCATTATACCACGAGGTTACATAGTGACTCTCTTACCATGTTTCTTTTATGAACCCAGTGCTCTCAAGACCAGTGACCTCCCTGACAAAGCTAAAGCACTTTGTGAAGATGATTGCGTATGAACAGAAAACTTTAGTTCTGTGGGTAAATGTAATGCGGTGCACATGAATATCTTTTGAGGAATACGACCTGTTCAGAACACGCATACCATTTCTCCTGAGCACCCTTTAGTCCTGTTTGAGAATCGGATTGAGCCTGATCTTGATGAACCCAAGTTCTTTACCTGTCGTTGAATTTGCAGAGCATGTACTGAAGTACAAATATGTGCTGCTTACGTCCGTTATGGACAAAAACAACTATGCTGTCACCAAACACCTGGCACTGTGATGTTTGCTTTGATTTTATTTCTTTGGGTTACAGGAACATCGACTAAATACTCCCTGACAGAGGAAAAGGAAGGAACAGCATTTTCAGTGATCGAACGGTGTAATTTTAAAGCTGAATTTAAAATGCCCCATCTCTTTTTGTGCTGCAATAAAAGGGAATGAGACAGATAGGGGGAAATGATGTAGTGGAACAAATTGTCTAATTTCTTGTTTAATAACTCATTTCACACATTTCACTACATGTGTGGCTATGGAAATGTTGTAATTAAGGATGGATATTTTGTACCAATGCCAGTTTCACTGGTTTAATACCGATATGCTTTGTACACCATTGATGTGACTATGCACATTTTTGTGTTGCTATAGGATGCATATCTTACTGATTGCTACTAACCAATCAAAACTGCAAATTGGAATGGGTTCTGTCTACAATCTGTAATGAGTTTTAACAGAAGAACAAAGATCTGACCAATCAAATTGTGCTTTACCTTTGGGGGCTGACCCATATATATCCCACCCCTTATCATACTGAATGTATGTGTAATGTATTCGTCATTCGTGAGGGTTGCGGTCTATGTGCATGCTAATTTGGCTACGTAACGTCTAATGGCGTCTTGCAGTTTTAAATTCGAGTTGTCAAGCAATTTTTTTTACGTTAAACCATTTCCAACATGGATTGCAGATTGACTTATTTTAGGCAACGTTGGTATTTTCACTGCTAAACCACCTCGTAGACAACGTAGACTGCAAGGCTGGTGGTGTCTGTACTTTGTCCCAAGTGCAGTTTGTGCACTCATTTTTCATTCACTCTTCAGTCATGCTACAGTGGAACCTCCATTTTCATCATTTAATCAGTTCAAAAAGGCCCTGTGACAAAAATGAACTATAGCCATAGCCGCATTTCCCGCAAGAAATAATGTAAATCCATTTAACCTGTTCCAGATAATCCAAAATATTAACAACAAATGCATTTTATTAAAAATAGCTGTAGTTTTACATACAGAATGAAGCTCTCGAACGACGAACATTACATTACTGTCTGGTGGACAGTCCTGCAGTCAGCATGCCAATTGCTAATTACAAGTTCCCTTAAAAGGCATTACTACCAGAAATAAAAATAATAAATAAAGTAAATTGTCTGATTCCAGTAATCCAGTCCTGTCTAATTCAGCAGAACCACACTCTGCTACTACACAGTGCAACAATGCACCTGTGCACTCTGTTTATAGACCCCTTAGACACATTACTAGTCGTTACAGTGGGTGGGTGACCAACTTGTGACTATTCTGTACATAACAGAATATACAACAACAGAATTGTACGATAACCAGGGCAAACGATTACCGTGGTTCCACTGTATTTTATATATTTACATACTTACATACTGACTTACATACTTTATGCACCCCTAGTCCTCAGACAAAAATACACTTATTGACACACACACTGGTCATTAGATGGTGCCGCATACATTGGTTACTAGATGAACTTGCATTCGGCCAATATTTGTTCGTGCCCATGTTTATGGTTGGTGTGTATTAGATTAGAAATGCTTTTTACCTCTTCCATATTGGTTCTGAATTGAATTCATCTGCCTCTCTGAAATTGGCGCATGTCTCGTTTGAAACAGAGTCAGTTTACAGGTCAAATGTAACTGAAATTTACTAGGAAGACAATACTAAAAATAGGCTTTTCTATTACTTGTTTTCTCTTTTAGCAGTCATATTTTCATGTAAGTTTAATAAACTATATTTAATTTAAAGCTCGCAATGTCTTAGAAATGCTTTTATGAATACATTGATTATAACAGCCCCATCCATGCCTTTAATCAACTGTGCATTTCTATGAAAGGATGTTATACTATTAATTATCATTCCATTAATGCACTCCCCAAACCCACTCCAAAAAGACTGATTAGTTTTGCACATTTGTATGCTTTGGCCTGAAATTAGAAATCCTACCATGAGCCACATGTTGTTATTCCTTTTAAGGGCTGCTATTTTTTTGCCTGGAAAGTGGTTGATGAGAGATTTGTTTTGAGTGGGTTTTTTGTGTATACTGTCATTTGCATACCGTAGTTTGACGACGGTCTGAAGACTATGAAAAAACATTACTGCCCCACCATAGGAATGCTAGCCTGACATTAGGCACGATGTTGATCTTACCTGTCCACACGATGCAGCTGAAGCAATGTTTCCTGTTTGACCTCGAACCCCCACATCCATTGACGTCTGTATTCATTGATATATTTCTTTCTTTATTTATTAATTCAAAGAAAAAGAAATAACAAAACACAATGATTTTTTAAAATTCCTCTAAACATAGTCCAAAAATACACTGCTCACACAAATTTAATTCTAGGATATTTTATTTTAAATTATCCCCTCATTTTTCTGAGCAGCATAGAAATCATGCCTTCTCTGGAATTTTCCACACCCTGCTGTATATAGGAGGTCATCAGAGCCTCCCTGGTGCAGAAAGGTGAGTGTTTACACACAGATAAGAGGTTTCGTGGCAGAGCTAGGAAGTAATAAATGAAGAGTATCTGGGGAGCAACATAGATCAGCTTTGCTGTGCCTGGGCCTTGGATTGATGTGGCAGAACATCTGCATGGGGTTTGCCTCTGTGAGGTCGATAACAGACACTTTTCTTAGTCAGCTGCCCTGCTTTAAAGGAGCTTTTCAGCAGTGGCAAGGAAAATCTTGATGTATAACACTCATGTAATGGAACTATTGTGTTTTTAAGAGTCTGTTTAGTTGAATGTAAAATAATGGAGCTGTATTATATGTTTTGTGTAGTCACCTTTTGTGTACTTGGTGCATTGCAAGTTTTCAAAAAATATTAATGAAAAGAACAGATTTTCGCTGTTTCGCAGGTCTTTGTGAAACTTTTACATTTTAAAAATCACAATTTATAATAATGTTAAAAATCCTAATTCTAACAATAAAGGAATGTTATAAAGCATAAAATATTAGGAGTTACAGTAAATAGGTATTGTATCTACTTAATGTGTAGGATATGACGTGATGTATGACGTGTTAAGTAAAGAGAACGTTCCATTACTTCAGCGTGTTGCTTGATTATTCAACAGTTAAAAACACTACAATGGCATATTTACACAGCTTATGAATACTCACCAAAAACGAGAAGTAAGACTAGAGCATCGCCTGAGTCGCTACTTGCCGACATTAGAAGTTTTTGTCTGCGGTGTTGTGTTCGCTGTTTGTGAAAGTTTCATTATAGACTGAATTAATTCAAGCCCTACAATGCCACCCAAACGTTCTGCAAGTTCTACGGCTAAAATAGTGTATGAATACTTAAATAAATATAGCGTCCCAACTTCATGGATTTTCGTTTATCGAGGGTGGTCCTGGAACGTAACCCCGGCCATACAGTGTCTCCTAGGTTTCAATATTAAATCTGTCAGTGAAATGTGGTTCAGCAAAATGCCACAACTAAAAGTCTGTTTTGGAGGAATGAAGTCTGCCGCACAAACATCAGATAGTTTCACAGGCTTAACAAAAGTATTATTCTGCAGCTACGTTCACTTCCAAATATGGCTACCAGAGTGTCATCTGTGTCACACTGTGTAAGTTTATGTGAAACATTCATGACTTAGCACAACATCCCTGTACTTTACTGCTGAACCAGCGCAGTTCAAATTATGTCTTTGATATTTGAGTTTGAGTTATATTTTGAATTGAGAGGGCTAGGCATTAACACCTTGCTAGTGTCCAAGTGGTTAGGCCAAGCCTCTCTGTTTCCAAAATGTGTAATATTGTCTTGCCCAAGCAATGCCCTGCAGTGGAACAGCAATGCCCCTGGGTGGTTCTGAGTGGTAGTATTCCAGACCAGAACCACACAAACAGGATGGTAAATTGGTGCTCGCCTTTTAGATATGTTTATAGGTTCCTAACTTCTGCATCATTGAGTACCCCCAAGCTACGGAGCCAATTGGAATAAATGGGTTGGACCTGTGGCATTATAACTGTGGCATTTTAGTTTTGTGACACCCATCACCAAGAATGGTGGCCTTTTATGCAAAACATTAAGGTTGTTTAAGTCTGCTAACCATACCATCATGCTAAATTACAAAATAAGACACTTCAGTCATGTTGTTTTATACAGTATGTCTTCAGTAATTGTAAATAATGCCTCTAGTTGTTACAGCCGGCATGCAAATATGCACAAGGCAGATGTAGAAGGCTACGGCAGGTGTTTTTTAAAACTAGGCAAAGAAAGCAATGGCGTTAGGCAAATCCGTAAACAATGCAACAGGCGGGGATCAGGCAATCAGCGAACAGAGTACAAAGGGAGTAAGACCGAATCTGAGTCCAAGTAAACAAAGTCAGCAATCGGTAACCAGTATCACAATAAACAAATGCTCAGTTTGTCTCACGAGGGAATCTGAAATACTTCGCATCTAACCGGCGCATGTTCAGGGTCTAAATCTAAATGGAGTCATGGTTCGCTTGCTTGGCCGATGCTCGCTTGTTGCGGTTGTGTTTTGCTGTGCTTCTGATTCTGATAAGTCTGGTTCTGACTTGCTTACTCGTGACACTGATTTTGCTTTGCCCTTATTGGAACGGACGGCTGATGTGTATAGTACACTGTTTATTTGTGTGTGTTTGTCACTTATTGGATAGTCACTGGGTAGTAGGGGTGTGACTGCCATTTTCTTTTGGGTGTGGGTTTTGTCTCTGTTTGTGTAAGGAAGTTTAGGGAAGTGCTCTGTCTTTTGTTTTCTTTATTTTCAGGTTATTTAGTTTTTATAATACAGTGTATTTTGTTTGTTGTTTTGGCCTTGGTCCACCCTGAAGTTGTCCCCAGTTATTTATATTCGTAAATATGTTCAATTGTACACAGTTTGTAAATACAAATCCC
>JAUZSU010159277.1:0-13946 GCA_034780255.1 Parotocinclus maculicauda
ACATTACACGTATATAATAGGTTTTGTTTCGGTACTTTAGGATTTGGTCCGAATAAGCGGCTGGTCCCATTAACCGGAATCGACTGTATATGTGGTATAATTTAGCCCTATTCATGCGTAATGTACACAAAGGTCAGGATTTACCAATAGGGAGAGCTGAACATTTAGCACAGCTCTTAGAGTATGCAATTAAATTACTGCTAGAGCTGTCTTCAGACCACCTTAGGTGAGTCCAAGTTCAGGTCTGTACCTTGAGCAGTCAAGTCAGAGTAAAAAAAAAAGTGAGTTTGGTAGAAGACAATGAGTCTGAGTTTTTCCGTCTTCTCATCATCACAGGTGCAAAAGACAAATGTAAGACAGCAAGTGAAAAGGATGTGGAGCTCAGAAATGAGGATTTGCCCCTAAGAAGTGAGGCGAACAAAGCAGCCCCTTCTGGAGTCGTCGTAAAACTTGAAAGCATGGACGAAGAGCAGGCAATAGAGGATAAAAACCAGCTTCCCAGTACAGAACATGACTCGCAGTCTGCTTCTGTTGCTGATGACCAGCCTGCCCAGGACGTTCAAATTCACGGTCCTCGTTTCTTTTCCAGTCAACACCTGTCGGACCGTGCTGCCATGGCAGAGCAGGATTGCGATGCGCTTGAGGACAGACCAGAGGCTCATGACCTGAATGGAGAAGAGGAGTGTTCTGCAGACACTCAAGACGATTTGCTGATAGCCCAAAACAATGCAGGGATCTCTCAGTCTCACTCTTACACACACAACACACTAGTGCAGCCACCTCCTGACTGCCAGGGCGATTTTGGTCCACTCGCTCTTTCCATCGCTTCTAGAGGCAGGCCAATGGTCGGGATGGGTTTGGAGAAGCGACGCTTTGCCTGCGCCTTTTGCATCAAGAGCTTCGATCGGCTCAGTCACTTAGACAGACATCAGCGAATACATACCGGAGAGAAACCCTTTAGCTGCATGCTGTGCGGCCGATCCTTCACCCAGAAGAGCAGCTTGAAGAGCCATCTGAAGACCCACAGAGGTGAGACCTGTGTAGTCTAGAGTAGGTAAGCGAGAGCCACACACTGCTAATAAAAGAATGCTTAAAAATACGCTCAATAACACAGTCACTACAGCAATTCACTGACCCAACACGGGTGACCAGGGTTCAGGTTGGCTATGTGTCTGAGGGAGGAGACACCAGACATTCAGCACTGCAACAGTAACCCCCAACACACCCTATGATGAAACTCTGGGGAAAAATGTCACGTCAATGTCCAAAAAAAAAAAAAAAGTCAAATGTGATGGCTATTCTGCCAATTCAGCAACAAGATCATTTTCTTGCTGGCTGTACCTGATTTTTTTCTCATGAATGAGCTAAAACTTGGTCACCAAATACAGTCAACTGAAAATAGCAACAACATCTAGTCTATCCATTAACTGTTTATGTCATTCAATGTGATAATGTAAAGTGAGCAGGTGAAAAGGCACTAGACGGTTAAAGAAATGTGTTTGTTGAGCAGTAACTTCTATCATATATACATATATGCCTATAGAAAAACAGGATAAATAAATAAATGAAATATTAATAAACTGGGAAATGAAATGAAAAATGGAGATAAGTTTCAACATATCAATTATAAGTATAATTTGTTGTAAATTGAGCTGTTTAATATATAGCGTATTAGTAATGCAAGAGGTGTTTTTTCTTTAATATTATGATTATAGTTGGTACTGTGTTTAAGTTCTTTTTTGGTGTTTCTGGACTAAAACAATTTTCATACAAGTAAAATTTTTTGTTAAAGCAACGGGAACTATGCGTTTACTCACATTTGTTACGGACTGAAGTTAAGGGGAGTTAAGTGGAGTTGGCATAATTCAGAGTTTCTGCTGAATATGTATCTATTCTTATTATTAGATTCTTGTCGTAAGTCAGGCCTTCGTAAAAGAGGAGAAAAAGTGGGACTGTTGTAGCCTAGTGGTTAAGGTTCTGGAATATGGACCAGAAGTTCCAGGGTTCAAATCCCACCTCTGCCACAGTTGCTTGGATTATAAGACTGTATTAATTGTAAGTCGCTCTGGATAAGGGCGTCTGCTAAATGACATAAATGTAAAAAGTTGACAAACTGCTTCTATAGGCTACAATGGCAAGTATTTAGTGTAACTTTCACTTGGAGCATCTGACAGCTTCTCTACAGTCCAGAGAAGCTTGATCTGGAATGGTCTTCTTTGGAAGGGTAGCAACCAAGAAAATACTTTTTAAGAGGAACAGGATGAGAAAGCTAAGTTATGCTTAAGATAAAGATTGGAGTGACGATAAATGAAAATGTTTGCAGCTCTGATATATTTTTTGGGGATGTGTAGACCATATTTATTTATATTTCTTATCAATTTATTTTTTAGCATTCACTGGTGACTTGGAAGCAGCCACAATGTTGCCTCATGAAAACAACCTGTTCAGTGACGAATGGAATATGGCAGCTCAATGTGAGGAGCAGGTCACACAACAGTTTGACCAAAGCACAGATGAACAGAATTCCCACTCGTCGTATCTGGGACAAGAAAGCAGTCGCTTCATGAACGTAGATGATGAGAGCCTGCAGGGAACGCACGTGGATCAGGTGATGGGAAACACACTAACCAGACAGAGTAACTTCTCTGCTGGAAGAAGGAAGATGTCAGCTGAAAAGTTTGAGCTGGAAGATGTCGAGAACGAAGATCACATGTTAGATGACTGTAGGCTAGTGGAACCTAGACACCCTGACTCTGGATCTGACAGTATCGTGGATGATGGAGACGCTGGTGCTCACTCCTCCAATGCAGCAAGCTTTGGCAAGGACTCTGAATCGGACTGCTTAGAAATAGCTGAGCAGAGCCCAATGGCACCTTCTCAGAACCAGCGTCGGTTTGACTGTACCTCAACTGTGTTACACTCATGGCGGAGTGGGGTTGCTAACCAAATTCATGTTAAGCAGGAGGAAGATGACATTTCACACTTGGACGACGACGCGGATGCGTCTTACGTCATTCAGTCAGACGATTTGAACTCGATCTCGTCATTAGACCAGGGTTCGATTGCTGATTCTTTAAGGACCATGGAGGCTTCAGAAGGCCTGGATTTGTCCAACGACCTTACACTTCGGAGGCGACGCACGTTTAACGGACGAGAAAGGCGCTTCTTGTGCGTACTCTGCGGAAAGAGTTTCGACCGCCTGAGCCATTTGGACCGGCATCAGCGCATACACACCGGAGAGAAGCCGTACAGCTGTGGCACATGTGGTAGGAGCTTCACGCAGAAGAGCAGCCTGAAGGGACACATGCGAACACACACAGGCGAAAGAGGCTTCAGCTGCTCACTCTGTGGCATGAGCTTCCCCACACGAGCCAGCCAGTGCAGACACCACTGCAACACTGCAACAGTTAGCTAAACCCAATGTTCCTACCAAGGTTTCTTTGTGCTATACACAGGGTTCCATGTAAACTTTACCAGAACGTGGCTTTTAGCAAAGTGGTTTTTGTAGGCACTCTGCCTTTATATACAGTTACAAGAAAAGGTTTGTGAGACATTTGAAATCTCCAGGATTTCTGCCTTAGTTATTTATACATGGTCTGATCTTCAACCAAATCAGAATAGCAGCCAATTTCTGCTATTCATACAACACAAGCATCTGTACTTTTCAGGTCTTTACTAAATACCTCGATTAATCATTTACAGTCTTCTTTAGAAAAAAAGTATCATTTTATACAATAAGCAGCAGAAATGTATTCAGCTGTAGTGTTTCCTGTAGCTGCTCATCAGACTGGCACAATAGCAAGAAGAAGAAATCTTAGACCCGTTTTACACTTGGTCTTTTCATGTGTCTTGTATCTGGATTGTATCTTGATAAGATTTTAACCTCATTACACTTTATTTTAAAATGTAGCTCCAGTCTAACTGGAACACCAACTTCGTGCGCTGTTGTTATTTTTATTCACGGAAGAGCTTTGGGGCATCAAAGATGCGATTTATTATTTTTTACGATTTATTTCATTTCCTTAAGCTAAGACGACCTTGCAGATTTAACGTTTGGAAGGACGTAGTCCCCATAGTGTAGCCTACCTTGAACATGCTTAAAACATTTACGTTAAGCTGCGTTTGGGCAAAATCATTAACAAAACCTATTTTAGCTTAGCTTTTTAAGTGTCTCGTAATTTATTGAATAATGTATTGAAAGTGAAAAACAAAAGTGAATATTCCCGTGACTATGACTTTTGTTTGCTACATTTCCCAGCGCCCATCACTCCTGCCACCTGACTTCCTTTCTAACACACTGCTAAGTTCCTCATTCAGAACAGAAGAGTCCAGGAGAGTATCATACAGCTTATGGCCTGCCGGGGAAAATTTTTAATTCAGAGTCCGATTTTTGCTGAATGTGTATTTATGTGTTTTATTGGATTCCCATCGTAAAGTCCAAATATCATCAGAACTCAATATCGAGAAATAAAAGGTTTTATTGTGCTGGCCAGCTACATGTGTCCTAAATGATTTGGCTGGTCATTGAAGTGTGCTATGTCATGGCATGCGTCTGGGAGAGACGAATGCATTGACCCTTTGTGTAATATGTGGCAACAATGCATCTCAATAAACCTCCTAAAGTGGTTTGAACAATCGGATATAATTTTGCAGTTTTATGTCAGTTATACCAGTAAAACATTCCGGATATTCAAGACACACAAAACCACTTAGTGTAAACGGGGTCTTGGACTGTTCTGGGATTTATATACAAGCAGCTCAGTCACACCATCTCAGATTGATAAAGGTGTCAAATCTGACTGACCCTCTCTAAGCCCCAGTCTTTTTAACCCTTTTTGTTGGTTTACTTGCGAGATATTATATTTGTGTGCGGAAGTGTTGTGTTTTCAACGTGTTTTTCCATTGACACCATTTTTGTTCGTTTTGTGTTTTTATTTTATTTTTTTATGGTAGACAAGAACAGAGATTTGAGCAAGTTCTCAGTACTTCAGGTGGTTTTTGCTACCATTGTGTTTCACCTGTTTTAGCATTGCGGTATAATTGTAGTTCATACAAAATTAGCTTTTCTATTGTTATGACTTGGATGAAGATCAGATTCCAAATTATGAGTAGAAATTTATTTAAAAAAAAAAACTGTACTTTGATGTCATTTTATTCCATAGTAGATCTGAGCGATATGACAAAAATATGGTATTTAGCATTTTTACACTTTACAGTATATATACTGATTTGTATTGGGTGGATTAAATCCCCTGATGGTTCAGTTCTCAAATGGCTGCTTGAACATTGAAATGATTTAGCAAAAAACAGTACCTACTCTACTTTAAAGTTTACTTAACTAATTTCACATTTGGCAGCTGTATTTGCAAATGAAACAATGGAACATTACATATCTATAGTCGAATGACTAATATGCCTTAAATAACAAAATTTTAAAAACAGGATGTATGCATGAGGAGACAGGAACTAGTTGGCAGCCTGTTGTCTAGCATGGGTCTCTACCAGCCAATAGCACACAGCTACGCATCTTGATCTTGGCTAGCCTCGTTAGGGTAATTGTGGGGTCTGGAGCCTATTCTGGAATTCATGCATTTAAGAGCTTAATGTGCCTGAACTCCCATTTGTGGACCTAGGAAATAACATTTATTTGAAAACTGTATTTAATTCAAGCATAGCGACACATTTTTACAATAAACAAATATTAGTTTGAATTGATCAAACTTATTAGGGTAAATACATTAAACATTCCAGTTTTATTTTTGATAGCCCAAGTTGACAGCCCTCTTGAGCAGATTGATCACCTCTTAGCATACTGTTATATAATGATACTATAATATTATATAGTTCTTGTAGCCTACACATGGAACACGGGGCACAGATATAAGCATGAACCTGGACTGAAGTCCAGTCTATTGCAGACAGGCAGGTGCTGTTGTAGCACCAGTGGATTGTCCCCCAGCCAGCCTTCACGCCATCAGTCATGGCTAATAGTGCCTGTGTGATCCCCAACCTGGCTCACAGGCACCACTGGAAACGAAACCCGGGTCAATTTTGTGGAGGGCCTGCGATTTGCTGCTGCCCCACCTGATCTAAGCATAAACAGTTTATTTTTTAATATTACTAACTAATCTTGATGATCGTTTAATTGAATACTTGTATTTTGAATCTACAAAATAAATTATAGGCAATATGGCCTCACAGCTCTAGAGAGTCTCCGATTCGATTGCCAGCTCAGAGTCTACCTGTATATTCGGCATGTGTCTGCTTGGGCTTTCTCAAGGTTCTCTGGATTCCTTTCACATTTCGTGTTTTAGGTCGGTGGGTGTCTCTAAAAGTGTTCCGGTGTGTATGAGTTCTCCAATGGACTGAAACCTAGGAATCTAGCATTGATTCATGCCTTGCACACTGTGCTGCCATTAGGTCCTGGCTCCCTATGCTAAAGTGAGTTAAGTGGGTGTGAAAATTAATGATTTAAAAGGGAACAGCTGTATAATGGGCACTCCTGGTCTTTAACCTGCCATAGACCACATCCTTTTCCCAAAGTATGCCCTGTAACTAGGAAGCCCGTGTTGAAAGTCCTGCCTGATGTTCAGTCATTAGGGCTCTAGGTCTCTTCTGAGCCAGACCTGGTTCGTCCCATTTCAGTCCGTCACAGCCCGTATTCATCCAGATCGTTCCAGAGCTGGAATGCAAATCAGAGAGGCTCAGTTGGTAGAGTGCTGCTTCTCGAAGCCTGCCTATGGCAAGGTGAGGACTGTCTGTTGCACTCCCCAGGTGTGGAACACAGTCTAGTGCTAGGGGCTGGAACTGACAGTAATGGCCAGGGCACATAATAGCACAGGATAAGGACAAGGGGGCACATTTCTGGGTTCCAGTTTGCCTGTGGTTCCCAAATTACAGGCCCAGTCTGGAACAGGTGAAGTCCAGTGGCACATTACCCAGACCAGCAGTGCTCCATCACAAGATTCTATAAAGGTATTTGGTGCTATAATATCATATTGCCATACCGCTCAGGCCCAAGTATACTGCTCACAAAAATTAGGGGATACCTCACAATAAAATATCCCATAATAAAATATCCCTTACTTCTTGTGAGCAGTGTAGACCATGTTAACTGTTCAGTTTCTTATGAGAAATCATGACCTGTATTCTAACAGCGTTAATTGAAGGGAAACGTTTTTTATTACATGGAAAAGTCAATAGAAAGAAGAACTAAAATAACTTTTTTTTCAACAATGACCAATTTTAAATCTTTCTTTTTTTACTGTTGGCCCTGGTTTACTAAGATCCAGAATGAAGATTTAGTTAAATAATGGACTAGATTGCACAAATGGGAAAATGTATGTCTGTTTTGGGTACTTGTGTAAATGACGGCACACACAAATCACAACATGGGAAATCCACACACAAAGATCATATGGAAATCTGATTTTGCTTGTGCAGGTTGATGTTAATTGCCATGCCTAGTTTGAGAAAAGACAACAGTGTATAGAATGTTTCATTTAGCAAGTGTGGGTGGGAATGCTGCGTGAACACTGCGCTGTACATAATACTAATACTAATTTAAATACTATTTAAAAAATTAGCTTTTAATGCAAGCATTTAACCTGCTCTCTAAAAACAGTTATGCTTTAATGTCGGAAGATTTTTATAATAGTTTTAAATGTTTTTTTACACTAGGAAGCAGGGTCCAGTAGGACTAACCTGGTTCAGACCGTGCGTGTTTAAAGTTATCAGCAGGACTGCGAAGAAATAAATGACAGTAACTGTGCGTTTGGAATTGGAAATACATTCTCTAGAGCTCAACATTTGTGGAAGGAATTGTCAACAAACAAAATACTAAATATTATCAGAAAAGGCAGATCCAGAATCAGTTATAGCCTTTCTGTAAGCAAAATTAGGATGGAAGATGAGGATTACTTGACTGTATTTCCCTAGATGCTAGTTATCAGTGCACCTGCAGCAATTGTGCAGATAGCGCCTTGATTAGTACCTGCCAGTCCTGATTAGCAGTGGAGCAATTGTTAGTCGTCACAGTTCCAGAGAATCGGGTTCAAGATCCCGCTTGGCTGCTGCTTGACTGGACTCTGTGTTTTTGTCATGGCTGCATGACATTCCTCTGATAAGTCAATTTCCTTCCACATTTCCAAAGACATGGGTTAGGTTAAATTGCTTCATGTGCTGCTGGATGGATGCAACCTGGAATTGTATTAAGAGATATGACTGAAAGAAAATTAATTAATTCACACTCTTCCAGAGCTTGGGTTTGTGTCTTGGCATCACGCTGTGAGTACTGTGTTTAAGGGATGGGACATTGGGCAAGGTTTTCAATACATCCCATGGATTCCAATACAAGCTTCAGACCCATCCCAAATCCATGACCAGGATAAGCTGGGATAAAATGAGGGAGGGTTTTTTTTAGGGGGATCAGTGTTATACTTTATTATTTAAACGATTGGTGCTAAATTAATGGGTCTGCATTGACTGCTAATTCATTAATAGTAAAAACATGCTTTTTTTGCTCATCCTCTGACGGTGCTATAAGGAAATCATCTTTTACATTAAAAGTTAATGACTAAATTAGTCTTTGCTGGTATGGTTAAACATGTAGCCGTGTTTAAACGTGAAGGCTTTTAGTAAACCAGGGCATTATTAGTGTGCTGATACAATACAGAAAATAACATTGCACTTTGACAATAGGATCAGCTTTTGTCTGCTCCACAAGTTTTAAATTGTTTTCCTGAGATTACTCTGACGTAAATGTCTGTAATTACATGTTCCAGGCATCGGGCTAGAAAACATGTCATTATCAACAAACATGTCAGAAATCAGACTTAACCAAGCACTTAGAAGGTCAACGTGCCCTTACTAGCCCTGGCGTTTCCGGCTTGTTTCTGGCATGAACTATAAGATCAACACTGTATGAGATAAACCATGAACTGAAAGCATGCCAGGTCTATCGGATTAAATGTCCCATCGACAGCTAATAAACACAGTTCATTTTCTGCTGGTCAGGGTCACAAGGTCAGTATTCTCAGGGCTCAAATGTCCTCTGTGTCTTAAATAGGACATGAAAATGGTATGGCATTTTTTCAACATTATATTGAGTTTTTTTCTCTCTCTCGAGTATATCATGTTGGGTTTTGTCATATTCTCTTTGTAATAATCATACAACAACTTATTGATCCTCTAACTGTATTTATCATTAGAGTGGGCTGCAGGAGGCCTACACTGTCACTGTTCAAGCTCAAATCATATTTGATCAATTTTAGTATAGCTGGAAAGTAGATTAGCAATATATTTAATAGCTAATAGTTATGATGACTGGACAGATCCAGGAAGATGTGTCCTTTTGGTACTGTAATCACTGGAAAGATAGAAAAATGCTATTATGTTCCAGTAAACATTGCAGACTGGGCTTTAGCGTCCTTTTAACGTTGGCCAAAAGTTGGTGTGATTTACCCTTCTGCCTCTATTAAATCATGAATTGCTAATGCATGGACATTATGAATTGTTTTGTTGTGGTTGATAAAAGGTTCTGGGTTTAAAACCATGATTTAAAGATCCACATAAACTAACAAAAGAAACGAAACAACACAAAAGCTACAGTAGTGACGAAACTATTGACTTTAGTAATTTATCGTTTCAAAAATATTCTTCCTCACAAACGTCATCATTCTAATGGACATGAGAAATCAGAAGTGTAATGAATGTCACAGAGAACTATTTATATGCACACTAAACACAATCTGATTCAAATTTACATGCACTAAACATAACTATAGTTAATTCTGAATGACTTTCATGCACTAAAAATATCCCATAATTTTTGTGAGCAGTCAATTCAAGTGATGTCACATTGTCTCAAATCAGCTTTTCAATATTACATTATCTTAAAAGACCAATCCCAAATTGAGCAAGCCTAGGGCGACAGTGGAAAATAAAAACACCCAAAAAGTTGTAATAAAGAAACCTTGGAAGGACCAAGACTTAAAAAGGGGCCCATCCTCCTTGGGTGGCCTAGATGTTAACTGAAGTAGTTACGTTGTTTTAATCGTAGAATTAATTCAATAATAACAATGCAAAAGATATGCATATGTGCAAATATTTCGTCTGAAACAAAGAGTCATTTTAGGACATTGAGTCCTCAGCGGGAAATCCTTGGAGGGCTGGAGCAGGTACTGGAACAGCAACATCAAAGAAAAGAGAAAATGTTGTTACTTATTGATTAAGAGCACATTTCATGTGCAGCATGAAGCTCTGGCAGCATTAACTATAGCAGCATAGCTAGAAAGAGGAGAACCAGAAGGTAGCACAGCTAAGAGGGATCATGTGAGACAACAGCAACCCGACTTCTCAGCAATAAACAAACCTGAGGAATCGCACTAAGGAGCCAAGAAGACAGCAACCCAAAATCCCTTGGTCTAAGGCACAGATGCACAAATTGAGGACAGGAGGACTGAAGCTCGACCCAGCCAGACCGCCTGCCAGACACACCTGGCCAAAGTTTAATTTAGAGCACACAAAGAGCAAAGTCTAAACTTAAAAAAACCCTTCTTCTTTTTATCTTGAAATATCCCCTATTTTTTGTAAGCCGTGTACTTACACCTATCCAATTAGAGATACAGAGATATCGAATACAAAAATGTTATTATTCTTTTGTTTGAAAGGATTTCCCACCTTGCGTGGACATAAACGTTTTCCATTCCGATGAAGCTATTAATCTAAATATTAAATTGAACATAAACGTACCGGTCACTTGTCTAATGCCTCTGGACACTGAGCACTGTTCTTGCTTTTTCAAGTTCTTTCTCTTTCACTTAGCAATGTCTGCATCTCGTTACTCGAACAGATTCACAAAGATCTCCTATGATTTTTGACTTTCAAACAAGGCTGTAGGATCTAAGAACACCTGCTGCACACCTGAATGTGTAGCATGCTAACGTGGATTAACTGATTTTCTGCTAGTTTAAAGACTTTCTGCTAGACTAAATCTTTTCCTGTAAGCAATGAGTGTGAAGTAGGCAATGATGAGCGATGAGGAAAGAAGCACACGTGACTTTGTTTTTCTCGTTTTGTTCATCCTTATGCTTTTCGTTAAAAATACTATACTGCTCACAAAAATGAGGGGATATTTCAAAATGAAATAAAAATATATTTTTGTGAGCAGTATAGTATGACATTAACAATTCTTTGGTTTTGATTACTTTTCTCTTTTCTAGATTTTGTTTTTTAGTCCAAAACTTTTTTTTTGTTTTGCATTTTTGGTTGATAATGTTTCATTCAAAAGCATCCAAAACTTTAGGAATGTGTCGCAAATGCATTACAGATTACAACACTGCAGAGTTAAGTGCTTTATGGCCTATGACTCATTGCAGTGTCAGCTGCTGACTTTGAGATCTCATTTCCATTTGGAGTGTGTGACGTCATAATTGGAATCAAACAAACATCTTTTTAAAAGATAAGACTGAGCACTTTTGTTACTTGGTGAAAACATTACAGTTGTGTTGTAGTTAACACTAACGCTTGAGGTTCCTCCCACCTCTCAAAAACAAGTGGATCAGCTGGATGATCTAAACTTTCTGTAGGAGTTGGTGGAGTGAGCGTGTGATGCCTTATAATGGACTGGTACCCTGTCCAGAGTGCATTCTAACCACGTGTGCCATGTTCCTGGAATAGACTGCACAGGCCTCACCATGACCCTCACCAAAAGTAAACAGTTTCTACATAAAGACTGTAATTATGCATGGAACAATTGTGTAGTTAGAAATAATGCACATGCATGTGATTCAGGTATGAATAAAAATGCTTTCGCCAAGCAAACTAGACGTTATGCGGTTTGCCCTCGATGGCTTTCCAGATATACCGAACGCCAGCTCAACGGCTCCAGCTGTTAAGAACAGGATACCAAACTGTGCCGCAAAATGATTCTTTTATACTGCACATCTGTAATAGCGCATTTTAGAAAACGAACGGGTTCATACTCTAACCTGGTATACTACGGTAATTACAGTAGGTCTACGTGCACCCTTCAGGGTTGCCAGATATGTAGTAAACCTAAATATTTACTAAATATTTACTTACCATTGACTAAAATCATATTTAAAAGGTAAATTGACTCGTTTTACAAGCGCTATCTATAATAGTATACTCAATAAGTATATATGTGTTGGCCTCCTTTTTACTGAAATGTTTAATAGAACATTAAACAGTAAACAATAAAGCAGGGGAAATAATGAAAAGCTTTATATTTAAATAACATTATTTAAGTTAACTTTGTATTTTCTTGTCATTTTGAATGCATTTATATTAACAAACATGGTTACTGTGATGTTATTTTATTCCATTTTTATTTATTTGATTGTTGTAAGGTGACATGGTAGCACAGTTAGCACTGTTACCTCAGAGCTCTAATAATTCTTGGTCCTACTGTGTTGGGATTGCATGTTCTCGCTATTCTGCTTTTTAGTCTTTAGTAAGAATCATTGACATTTTGCAGTTATTAATTACTGATGCAATAACGACTGGTAACTTTAAACAAACAGAAAGCTCAAGTGTAAGTCATAGGGTAAGTTTAGAACAAAGTGAACGTTTTATTACCGACATGGCAACCCTGATTCTAGTCGGAAGCAAGCGGAAGAGGACCGTGAGTGATGGAGACTGAAAACACGGCTGTTCTGTGAGCTCGGTCACATTTAGATTTTACATGAGCAACGGCTGAAAATAACATTAAGGATTAATGGAGATGGCGGCGTGTGTGAGTCTGGAGTCTCAGATCTCTTCTGTGATGGAGAGCTTAACCCGAGCGGCGGTGCAAGAGATCTGTAAACTGATCGACACTGAGTGCGTGGAGATGCGATTAGAAATCCGCAGGGGCCAAAACGAGATCGAATCACTAAAGAGAAAAATACAGGATCTAAAGAGAGCAGCTTCGGTGTCTCTGATGGATCGTGTGGACCGTCACGGTGATCAGCGCGAGCGAGGTACTTTTACCGTGTAGTGTTTGTGCAAATACCACAGTCCAGGTGCAAGTTTGATATTCACAACAAACTGTACAGCGTTAAGTAATGTTGTAGTTGTGTTTTTTACATGTTCAGTATGGTCTTTCAACATAAATCAGCACGGACACCAGTTAATAGGTTATAAAATCACCACTGTCTAAGTTATCAAAAAAGAAACACACAAGTGCTGGTCAGTAGACAGTGGCAATAGAGCAGATTTACCTGTGAAAAACAGTCTAGACAAGAGTTAACAAGCAGACACCAGCATAATCTGCAAAAACCTTCCAAGACCAGCACTGACAAGCAGAAACCAGTAATAGATCATCACAGGCTGATAGAAACCATTTTAGACCATTACTGGCCATGATAAATCATCCTAGACTAACATTGGCCAACAGAAACCAATTAAGATTCAGAAGAAACCATACTAGACTAGCGTAGACCAGTACTGACCAGCAGAAATAAGTCCAATATTAGTCAGCAGAAACCAACCTCTGTCAAAATGTACTGGTGGAAACCAGTTCAGACCATCACTGGCCAGCACAAACCATTTTAGTCTAACGTTAGTCAGAGGAAACCACTGAAGACCAGCAAAAAACAGCAGCAGACCAGCACAAGCACAAACCAGTCTAGTTGAGCACAGAACAGCACAAACCAGGTAAATGAGCACACACCATCTTAAACCAGTCAAGACCTTCATAAGCTTAAAAAAACACTAAAGAACAACGGAAACCAGCAATAGCCCAGCACAAAACAAAAACAAATGGCAGCAGCAATTTGTTTAGTTGGGCACAGGGCAGGGCCGTGGCTAAGGGCGGGCATTTGGGGGGCAGTGCCCGTCCAATTACAATGTCGTCCCCCCCCCAACATTTTTTTCATATTTGAAATAATTTATATGTGAAAAAAAATCACATATATTAATCTAGCAATGTTTTACTGTTTTAT
>JAUZSU010159288.1:0-13945 GCA_034780255.1 Parotocinclus maculicauda
TGTGAAGCTGCTTTGAGACAATGCTACGTTGTAAAAAGCGCTATATAAATAAACTTGAATTGAATTGAATTGAATTGAATTGAATTGAATTGGACTTGGGTAAAGAACCTCCATAATAAAGTAGACATGGGAAAACCTTGCCTTTATTAAAGAAAAAAAGACTTGTCCAGGAAATTTAAAGTTCTCTTTAATAGGAATGATGAGAGCTGAAATAAAAGAAACGTTTCTGAGATTCTCCCATGAGACCAATAATTTCCACAGAGCCAAACCCTCCCCCTTACTTTAAAATGGAGAAAAACATAGATGCCAATACTGTGCTGTGACTTTCAGGAGGATTTTTCAAATGTTTACAGATGTTGGCATCATATTTCCAGCTTTCTCTTATGTGGCCAGAGAAGAGCCACAGTACCTCACTGGGAAAAAAATGCTTTTTCTTTGTCTGGGAGAGAGAATGTTTTACTGAATGCTAGGGTCAGACGAGCTGTGTAGTTAATTACTATAAACATAATGATAGCCTAACAGTTTTTAGTAAGTATGTAATCATCTTAAGACTACATTTTGAAATAAATTTTCACACTGCAGTGACTTTTTTGTTATCTTGATGCAAGCAAAAGGTTTCAATTTCCGTCCAAAGCTTAGTTATTTATCAATTCTAATATCTCTGAGGTGTTTGCTGAACTCAGCCAAGTGGTTTTGAGTCGCAACGACTGCAATGATTGTAATCATGCTTAATTTATCATGACTAACTGTAGCATACAGCTGAATGGGCATATTGAAAGGTAAATACTTGCTACACTGCTGAGGGATATAGAAAATACCAAACAACTAGCATACACTTCAGTAGGACTGTCAGTTAACATGATAGAATTTGTATCCCAATAGGTCTGAATTTGTAAATGGTTTTCACATGCAGAGTCTCTATCGGACTGAAACCTGTTGTATCTCTTGACTTAGATTTCTAAACTCCATGGAATGCTCATTGATATCATACAGTATTTGATAAAGGTAAATTTTTTTTCTCCAAACACAACTGGTCATGTAATCATATCAGCTTACCATATGCACTTTTCTCGGACTCTCCTGGTGTTGTTGGGAGGGCCATGCTTTCAGTCTCGTCCCATTGTTCCAGTGAGGGGCTCAGACTTGCGGCGCGAGTGAAGCGAGCAGGGCTTCCAGCTTCTGTTCCCTCACTGGGTGTTAGACTAAGTTTATCTTGTCCATTTTTTTCATCTTGCACATCTATCCCCCATGCACTCCCCTCATCTTCTCCCTCAGAGCCTAGAGAGCACTCTATATAAATTGAAAAAGAGAAGCATATATAATACTGTTGTAATATATATTTGGGGCGATTATAAATAGTTTGGATTGTAAATGAAAACCATTTTAGTGCAGCAGATTCAGTAATTCAGTTTTTTTTATTGTATGGTAGTTGGTTTCAAATAAGTCATTAAAATCCATTATGTATGTTGCAATACAGATTGTTATGGTTATATGGTTATACCCCCACTAACTGTGTTTTTTCTAGGACTAAACCCATTTCCTCTGACAATGATGTTTTGACATTTTTTTTATTAAGTGATTTGATTAAAATAAATAAATATGATTGTTTTGAATAATAAAGAAAATAATTTGCAAATGAGTAATTTTTCTGTTGATTCCAATTTTATAATTTAAAGTTTTTTAATTTTCACCATTCATATTAAATAATAAATGAGAAAAACAAATTGCAATGTGTAAAAATATTTGAGTGGGTGGTCAAACACATAATAATAATAATAATAATAAAAATAATAAAAATAATAACGTGAAGGATAATTCCGCAGGCTAACAATTGAAAATGAAATATATTATCCTACCATTATTTTATGGACTATGGGACTATGTGCCCTACCAAATGCAAAAACAAAATAGTGTAAGAACATTTTTAAATCCTTACCACAACAGTCATGTTTCAAAACCTGCTTTAACAACATTGTGTTTAGTGAAACAAAACATTTTTTTTCTTTTTTCTTTTCTTTTTTTTTTGGAGAGGGAAACCTTGTACCAGCCGCGATAATCTAACAAGCATACAAAAAAGATTGCCTCAATATATGATAAGTTTAGAAATTTCTTTTGTACTTAATTAAAATAAATAATAACAATAAATAACTGAAATAAAGACAAATGTATTTTAAAAACTTGAATCTGAGTTACATTATAAAGGCATGTTCAAAACGTACCAATATATTACACAATAACATAAGCATATTTTTTTTCTCTGCTGGAGCACAAATGAACTCATTACTAGAAATCAAACTGAGTACTATAAAATGCAGAATTCACCTAAAAACATTGTGTTTCCTTTTAACATGGATATTTAAAAATATATATATTTATTTCAATGCAAAGATTATACATTTAAAAACAAAAATCAGTAGCAATTTTATTCTTGTTACAGTGATGTCAGTATAGGTGTGTGTGTGTGTGTGTGTGTGTGTGTACACGTGTCCACATTTGTCTCTAATAAGTTCACAGTTTAAGTGTGAACCTATTGGCATTGCGTGGCAGGAAGCTGCAGTTTCAGTTCGACTATGATGGAAATAACAATGCAGTATTTACTCTGTGAGTGTGTGTCTATGTGTGTGTGAGAGCAGGTGAAGTCCCACTGTTGCTCACAGTGCATTACACTTCAGTGATAGCGTTCAGTTACCAATTTAAATACTTCCCCCCCATTTGCAAAATATACATGCATATCTCACTGAATATACCACATGTACACAGTGCACAATTTGACCTTTTCTGTTATGACTGTACAGAACAGCGGCATGATTATGTCCCCTTACACTAAGATGAGCCTGAGGTTTGTATGAAGCATTATATTTGTCAGTTCATGCACAACATGACCTTTATTTTCTGACTGTGCATAATTGTAGGGCAATAGTAGTACTCAACTTTTCACGTTAAAATACAGGTATGCTTCCGTCTTGATTGTTGTTTGCAATCCAAGAATCTGTTTCTTTAAATTCACATGAAACTAACAATAACATAATTATAATAGAAATGTTACGGATTCCTTGTTTTGATATTCAAAATGTAGTGGACACTGGAAATTCACATCAAAAGTCTGCAGTTTTTCTTATACATCTGTAACCTATAAATAGCATTTGAAACTAGCAACTTTTTAATCTTTGAAAATATATAAATCTGTTCATGTATGGACAGTAATATGGTTAGTGCCATCCCAGTAATTTGTCTGTCCAGTGAGCACAGCATAGAATTTGAGCAGTGGCAGACAGTAAATTTGCATTGCGCTTGTTTTCTCCCTCTTACCTGAATAACGGTATATAGCTTATATTAAAACATATTCAGTAATACTGGACTAAGACAGAGTGGCACAATAGGATACGTCTGTATTTGTTTGCGTAAGCATAAACTTCATAGGACCCTTTGGGGTGTAAGAAAAAAGGTATGTACATTTTGGAAACCTTCAGGGCATGACCCAATATTCCCTTGATGATCAAAAAATATGTTTTCAAGTATGTGTATGTGAAAATTGTATGCTTGGTTAATGTGTTCTGTCCTAATCTGCCCCAAAATCAAGGGTTTATTATCTGTATTTTATGCACTAAAACATATCTTGAAAAGCTGTAAATAACTGTAAATAAGAGTGTACTGTGGTAACATTGCTGCTGGCATAAATTAATATTTCTAGTTGGGTGTGCATAAATATATATACACACACACACATGTTATATATATATGCATTGTGATTATCAATACCTTGTGCTTATCAGTGCCCAATGTCTGCTGAATCAAAAAAGATGTAGAATTTAATTACTAACAGCATAGCTGGGTTACACATTAAGAACTATATCTGAAAAAGTAATAGTTTCAGAATCAGTATCATTGATGAACCAGGCTGAAATTCACTACATTTTCATGATGCAAGCTGCTTGAAGTTCACACCAAAGAAACTAGAAGGAATTTTAAATATTTAGGTTTACCTTCTGTAGGTGACGTGAATGAAGATCATATATGATCCAGTGTGAAGATTTTAATCCATTAATTTGTACAAAAAGTGAAAAATTAACCTTTACATTTCTTACACATTAAAAAGACGGAATGGCGGAATAATCTGACACCGCTATTTTCACACTCTAACAATGAGTCACACACACACCACATCACAGCTCCAACACCTCCTACAGCTCTGGTTGGTATCTATCAGACACACACATGCAGATATATGAATTATGAATATAAACACACATATCACTTAAAGATTACTCATTCTTCGAGGTTCAGTGTGTCACAAAACAAAAGACTACTAAAGAACCAAATCATGACCCACACAACGCTGTTCTAAACATCAGCGTGTTTGTCAGCATCATGTTTTTAAGCCATATCTGAGAACAGTCATGTGTGGAGGTGATAAACAACACCAAACATGCTTCTTCAGCTAAAATCGAGTTGCCACATTGACTACAGACTTGCTTTCGAAGTGTGTCATTTTGTGTGGGGGGCAACATTAGATAATGCATGTTTAATACTCAGCAGTTTAACAAATGGGCGTTGAAAAAGTGAATAGTATATATTTGGCTATTAGTACATGGTTCTTGTGTGATTATTATTTCACAATAATTTAGTGTAACAGGTATCTACAGAGTTTTACATGAACATAACTATTATTAGTCTCTGTGTTAATACACTCAGTAAATGGTCTCACTTGATTTTTATGATTTTTTCCACACTAAAATGGTTTCAAGTAGAGTTTGAGTAATATACTTTGGTATAGTCTTTATATAGGTCAAACTGTTGTTTGTAAAACGTTTGGGTGACATGTGGACATATCTGTGTAATGGTATTGTGAGTAATAAGACAATATATGTCATGTATATTCTTATTTGTAAACCTAAAAAAACCTACACTTACATTTTATATGGAAGGGTTAATCATTGCATGTGCATTTTTTGATTTGATATGATAATACCCACTAAATGTACATTTTTAGTTTACACATTTCTAAAGTAGAAAGAACATCTTCTTCTTCTTCTTCTTCTTCTTCTTCTTCTTATTATTATTATTATTGTTGTGCTGTTATTATTATTATGCAGACATAATAATTCAATTTATTCATACTCACTGGTTTGAAGCACCAGAATCTAATGAAGAATTATTTTACAGAAGTCCATGGTTCAGTCTTAAAAATTAACTAATCATCTCTAAAGACATGAAATAAAAAGTGTTTAACAAGTGAGTGGTGTTCTCATACGCCAATGTCAGAAGATAAACCTGGTGTGACAGGAGTTACTCTTTGGCAAGTGAAATGGGTGCATTTACACCCACTAGCCTTGCTTTGGGTTAGGTCACACCTAACTTTGAAATTGTGTCCCATATAACATAGATTATTCAGAGGCAGACAGGCACCAGAAGCATTTTGCACTGCAATTTTATGTCACCATTTATGCAAAGCTCAATGGGTTTTAATATCCTTAAATATTAGTCTGCCACTATGTTTGCACGTTTGCCATATTCCAAACACATTTCACAAGACATTGCTAGTGCTTATTGTATTTGATTGGCCGTTGGTGTTTCTTGAACTGACACATCTGAGGGAATACAGGGTGCAGACACAAGTGTGCTACTAATGGGCCAGCAGTGCATATCAGGCTAAGCAACGGTTGCTGTTGCAGCAGTTGGCGGTAACTCCCTGAACAAACTCTGTTACATCAGACTTCATGCATGTGGTGGACTATTGTGTCATTCGAGCACCACTTTACCTACAGTATATTTCATTCATCTTCGTACCCACTTCTGGGTTGCAGGGAGACGGCGCTTAATCAGCAACACAGATTATTCAGATGGGGAAAGTCAGGAGGATAAAAAAACATATGAAAAGTACACAAAGGTAGAAGCACAATCTGCACGTTTGAAAATGTGTGACTGTATGAGACCCTTGACTCAGATTGTTCTACTGGAAATGCTTGAGAATTCAAAGGTGAGAGGTAAATAGGGAAATTCCCTGAGTTGCACTCTAATGGCAGTGAAGCCATACAGTGACTGCCCTCATACTTCCACCTTGTATAGGACATACTAGTTTATGGCACAATAACCTTACCAGATTTATAAAATAAACATTCAAAATAATAATACAAAAGATAACCCCACAAGCATTTCACCATGGAGGTTTTTATAAATGGAAACGAAATAGAGAAACTAGTAGGAGGCTATTGATATTATCTATAGGCACATAAAGATAACATATATCAGGCAAATATCAGCACCAAATAAGTTAATGTGAGTCCACCATCATGCTATCCTGACAAAACAGTTTTCTGCCTATTACCCAACTCACCCAATTTTCACATCTCCTCATGAGTGGTTTTGTGGAGGTTGACATGTTTCAATGTAAAAAAAAAACAAAAAACAGAGGTACCCACAATGCCCACTACATCCTATTGACTCACACATTATAGCTAGTATGAATGAGGCCTGTTTGGCAAGTAGACTTCAATGTTGTGCAACATTAGTGCACATTTTTGTCCAACTATTACACTTCCATTAATATATAAGTAGGTAAATATGTAGTATGTGTAATCCAGAAAAAATAATTTAATTTATTTAAAATTTTAATTTAATGCTTCCTTTACTTTTTTCCCTTATTATTCTTTCCCCCTCTTTTTAATCTTTTATGTATCTCATTGCTACTATTATTATTTTATATCTTGTTTTCTGTGTGAAAGTGCATGTTACTTAAGTTTGCCACCACATTTTAACTTAAGGAGTTACTGTCTTGTCTTATCTTGTCGTATTTTCTTGATGCTTTTCTTTCTCTTCCTTTGTCTTTATTCATGTATAGTCTTTGATGTATAAATATTGCTTAATACCATTTTGTGTCTTATTAGAGAGTGTAATTTCTGGTTTAGCAAAAAAAATTAATAAAGATAATGGTAAAAAAGGTACATAAATTATAGGGGCACACACACATTTTATATATGCAACTGTCTCTAGGATTTTCAGAGTATGGTCCAACAAAGATAAAATATCCAATGACTTGCAGTTCTCTAGGCGATAATTCCCAGAGGAGAAGGGTCAGTTTGACTTGTGCTGATAGAAAGGCAACAGTAACCCAAATAACCACTCTGAATGTACAACACATCAAACCTTGTGGCAGGTGGACTACAGCAGCAGGGAGCACATCAGATGCTACTCCTGTCAGCTAAGAACAGGCAACTGAGGCTATAATTTGCACAGGCTCACCAAAATGGACAATAGAAGACAGAAAAAAACATTGCCTGGTCAGATCTTGTTACCTGAAGTGACATTCAGATAGTAGGATCAGAATTTGATGTAAACAACATGAACATGTGGCTACATCCTGTCTTGTATCAATGATTACTTATATGTTGGTGTACGGTAATGGAGTGAGGCCTACAGCCTACCTGAGTGTTGTTGCTGACCATGTCCATCCATTTGTGACCACAATGTACCCATTTTCTGATGGCTACTTCGAGCAAGATAATGTGCAAATGTCAGAAATCTCAAATCATCTCAAGCTGGTTTCATGAACATGACTGTACTTAAATGACCTTAACCAGATCTTAATCCATTAGAGCATCACTGAATGGGAGATTCACATCATGAATGTGCAACTGACAAATCTGCAGCAACTATGTTGATGCTCCCATGTAAATATGGACCAAAATCTATTGAGGAATGTTTTCAGCACCGTTTTGAATCTATGTCACGAAGAATTAAGGCAGTTTTGAACACAGATGGGGATTCAACCCAGTACTACCAATGTGTTCTTAGTAAAGTGGCTGGTAACTCTTGTAGCTTCAGTTGGCAATTATACTTTGCATAAATGAGAAATGAGACCTTTCTATAAAAGTGTTGGGCAGCTGACTATGAGATATATTCATGAGGGTGAACAGAAGCATTTCAAACTGGACAAGTGTGCCACACATTAACTGTTTAGTAGAGTATATGGTCACCCAAAACTCATACTCACAGTGATGGGGCATGGACTGGATCACATTGTCCAGCAGTTCTTTTGGGATCGTCTTTGTATTCATTTTGAAATATCCCCTAATTTTTGTGAGCAGTGTATTTGCTCTGTAACTAACTTGGCAATTAAAAAAACACTCGTTAAAATTCACATTTGATATTCTGGCACAAATTATTTTGAAATAGGTGACATTTCTGACAAGGAATCAATGTATCATTTAGCCTAAGACTGTGGCACTGGATCGGCACATGCAAATGTATAAAGCAGTCTAAACGACTAAAACACTTTATTAAGTATTTGATTCCAATCATGCATTAAATGCCCATCATTAACATATAACATAATTTAGCTTCTGACTCTTTAGTTTCTAATCTACATAACAAAAAAAACATATGGTAGATCAGCATATGTGTACATGCATATGTCTCTGGCTTTGTGGTATGGGAACAGTTTTGGCATGCACAAAAGGGAGAGTGATCCCATGCATGCACCACGGTCTGAATCAAAGCAACTCCTTTCATTACTCTCCTGTTAATGATTTCACTCTCTCCTTTCTCTCACTCGCACTGCACTATAAATACCAACCCTTCCTCACAAATTTGTTTTTCTCTTTTTTTCCTCTCCTCCCAACACAAGAAAATGCTTGCAATCTCTTCTAAAGTATCTGATGTGGTTCGTTATTTTGTGCCTTCGCGCAAACCACACAATCGTGGTTCGTGATTATTAAAACATCCTCAGTGCTCAGGGCACATATACCAAAAGTTTTGAAGTTTTAATGTGGTCCAAAATAAAACGTCTCTTTGAGCTTAACAGCTATATAATGTGCAAGTATGTTAGTTCTGGTTTGATTTGCACGTGCTGAGAAATTAGTTTGGGGGTTTCACAAACATCCCTGGTATTCATTGCAGTATAACTATTTCTTTTTTTATTGAGTCACCTATATTTTTAATTCAATTCACCAAAGCATCTCTATTCCTTGCATGGTCCTGATGTTATTTTGAGAAGGACTAGCAAATACCCATTCAGGCACAACTGGGCTGAGCTTTAAATTGTTATTGCTGTTACTTGTGAATCGGTATTAATGAGCACCACCTAGTGACACGATTAAGGAAGTGCATGTGACAAAATTACGCTACAGTCAGTATTATAACGATTATACAACAATTATATTGTACAAGCATGGTATCGATACTACAACAAGTTACTACATTCTATTGAGTGAAGCGATGTTAATATGGATTTCTTCGGTAGCTAGGCGTAACTGATTTTTTTTATATTGGATGTGGCTGATTGGTGTATATTGTTCAGCAATAACATTAAAATCACAGACAGATGAAGTGACTGAAGTGCTGGCATTCGTGTGGACGTTACTTTTGACATGTACTACCTATTTAAACGTTGTTGCCGAATGGACAAAGTGCGTTTTTCTGTATTAATCTTAATTTGTTAAAGGAAGTTGTCTCTTCATGGGAAAGAGTTAATGGTGTTCATTGGCTTTGCAATAAACCCAGAACTCAGTTTGATAGAGTGTCTGTGGGATTTGCTGGACAAAGTCTGATCCATGGAGGCCTCACCTCAATACTTACAGAATTTAAAAGGCTCTGCTGCTAATTTCTAATATCCAATTTAGCTGCTAAATGCCATAAATATAATGTCTTTGTGCCGGATACCACAAGACATAATCAGAGGTCTTGTGGAGTCCATACCTCAAATCTATGATGTCAGGGACAGGAACAGGGTTGTGGGAGTGCGAGTTTGGAAGGTGCGACATAGGGTGCAAGGCAGGAACAACTCTAGACAAAGATCCAGTCCATTGTAGGGCACATACACTCAAACATTCATACAGTAGGGAACTTTAAAGCGTGCCTTTGGACTATAGGAGGAAACTGGAGCGTTGGATTAAACCCATGTGGACACGGAGGACATGCAGACTCCACAAAGGAAGAAAACTACTTGGCATTAAAAAGAGGAAGACATTTCACTCCTCCATGATGACATCACAGAGCTGGTGGATGTTAGAGTCCATGTGCTTCTCCACTTGTCATTTCAGAATGCCCCACAGATGCTCAATAGGATTTGGGTCTGAAGACATGCTTGACCTTTCTTTAGCAAGGAAGTGGTCATCTTGGAGGTGTGATTGGGGTCGTTATTAAGTTGGAATACTGCCCTGCATGTTGTTCAGTATGTCACAGTACATGTTGACATTCAAGGTTCCCTCAATGATCTGTAGCTCCCCAAACCGGCAGCACTTATGCAGCCCCAAACCATGACATTCCCACCACCATGTCTGACTGTAGGCAAGACACACTTGTCTATGTACTTCAAACCTGCTTGCTGCCACACACACGTGACACCATCTAAACCAAATAAGTTAATCTTGGTCTCATCAGACCACAGGATATGGTTCCAGTAATCCATGCCCTTAGCCTGCTTGTCTTCAGCAAACTGTTTGCGAACTGGCTTTTCTGTGCATCATCTTTTGAAGAGGCTTCCTTCTGAGACGACAGCCATACTGACCAATCTGATACAGTGTGCTGTGTATGGTCTGAGCACTGACAGGCTAACCACCCACCCCTTTAACCTCTATAGCAATGCTGGCAGCACTCCTATATGTATTTTTAAAAGCCAACCTCTGGATATGATGCTGAGCTCGTGCGCCTAACTTCTTTGGTTGACCATGGCGAGATCTGTTCTGAATTGAACCTGTCCTGTTAAACCAATGTATTATTTTGGCCACCATGCTGCAGCTCACTTTCGCTTTTCTTATGGCCTATGCCTTATTTATATAGAGCAACAGTTCTTTTTTTCAGATCATCAAAGCATTATTTGCCATGAGGTGGTATGTTAAACGTCCAATGATCAATATAAGAGAGTGTGAGAGCGATAACACCAAATTTAACACAATTGCTCTGCATTCACACCTAAGAGCTTGTGACACTAACATGAGTCACTTCAGTCACATGATACCGAGGAGGGAAAATGGCTAATTGGGCACAATTTGGCCATTTTCACTTAGGGGTGTACTCACTTTTGTTGCCAGAGGTTTAGACATAAATTGCTGTGTTGAGTTATTTTGAGGACACAGCATATTTACACTATTATACAAGCTGTAGATTGACTACTTTACATAGTAATTATTGCATTAATAGAAAGTCCGCAAAACATACATTTATTTTTTTTACCAGTAGTGTGTGTGTGTGTGTGTGTGTGTGTCTACTGTTTGATGGATGATGGAAATAATTAACTGAATAAAGGACGCTAAAAGATTTAGAAAATGGGAAGTTAAAAAGGATAACTGGACATTTAACTACGTCTTTGATGTATCATTGTGTGTGTGTGTGTGTGTGAGAGAGAGAGAGAGAGAGAGAGAGAGGCAGCGAGAGGGAGAGAGAGGGAGAGAGAGAGAAGCAGAGACGGCGTATGACTGGGATTTGATTTCCGTAAGTTGAAGCAGAAGGCTGGCGGACTGTTGCGTGTTTGAAGTGTGTATGTCTGCATGTGTGTGTGTGTGTGTGATGTGGTTTTGGGGAGAAAGGAGCAGTGTGTGGCGTCAGTGGGACTCTGGAAGGGGGGTTATGGCGACAGTATGGGCCTTGGGGGACCCCCGCCCTCTTTTTCATGTTTCAAACTCCTTCTGCTTCATCTCCTTGTCTGTTCATGTTATAGGTTTGCACGGATATGTTTATGTATGTTATTAGATGTCCTGTTACAGTACTGCCGAGGCCTCATTTAGCCAATTTCACACCTCCTCTAATCACTGTTACCCTGTATATGACTTGGATTCAGATTTACAGCCAATAAATGATCATTATTATGGGCTTGCTCTCAGAGACTCTCTACCTCTTTTATATATAACATACAAAGTTTTTGTATTGTTGGCCTCTTCATAAACCTGCAGAATATCTGTGACACAGGGTAATTCACAGCATAACTCTTTTACCATTCTGTACCTGATTATATATAAAACTTAATTCATTAATAATTATTTCTCTTTGGCCAAGCTAGAAAGCCAAATAATAAAACATTATAATTGGTTTTAGGGAACATGTTTTCCTCATTGTCAAAAGTGCTGTAGCAATTTTGCATATTTAAAAGGCATTATTTACAGTATCACATAACTCCTTGTTTTAATGGTAGAAATTCTCAATGACACCACCTTCATAACAATCAATTTTTTTCTGATATGCAGCTACATTTGGATTCCATTGTCATCCTTTTTGTGATCAGTGGAATTAACAATGTAAGTAATTTGTTTGCTAATAAAGGTGTTTTTGAATGTTAAATGCAGACCTCAAGCACAACCATGTTGGGAAACTAACTTCAACTTTATCCCAAAGCAGTACCCGAGTGTTGTTGAATTCTCTGACATATGCTTTTACCGAGCACATTATTAGGAACACCTGTACACATAATATGCATCTAATCAAATCATGCGTCTAATCAACTATTCATGTTCCTGCAGTGCAATGCATAAAATCATGCAGATATTTGCAAGCATCTTAATAATGTTCAGACAGCAATGTTGTACAATTGTGGTGAATAGAAATGCAGCTCAAAATGCATAGCACACTGAACCTACAACAGAAGACTAGAATAAAACAGGGAAGCCCTATGAAGTTTTATTATTAGTGTTCCTGATAAAGTAATGTGTGTGTGTGTATGAGATGTTGGTTAAAACTAATAACCTATTGTATGTCTTAACATAATATGCTGGAATTGTGAACATTATTTCCTTCCATATTTAAACAAAAGAAATTAACTACTGAATATATTATGCAGTTGATAGATGGCAATCAGAATCATCTTCAGTCCCATTAGCTGTGTTAGCTGTACATGTTAGCTGTACATTTTTATTACATGGTTTGGTTCATTATTATCTACAACTTGAACAAGAGTCATTTTAAGTGGCTACCATAACAAAACTAAAAGTATATCTGAATAGATATGGTATAGGTGAAACAGGTCACAGAGAATAAAACTACTGCACATCATTGTTGTTGGTCCACCTGAATTACCTACAGTATTACTCAAATAATGTTATTTGGTTAAATATTTGAACATGTTGAGAAATATACAATGTTTGGAAGGAACGAGACATCACATACCAAAACAATATCGGTGTTAGAGAGGTCATGATGGTTTGGGCTGCTTTGCTACTTTAGTGTCTGCAGGCCTTGCAAACACAATGAATTAATATTTGTACAAAGAAACGTCACAGAAGAATATCTGTCCAGTAACTGGATTGTATATAGAATTGTATTCATAAAGACAAGTAATGAACAATTGTTTCTTAGTTTGTAATGAATAAATATTGGAAACAAAGATTGCAGTGTATACTGAAGTTTAGTCTTTTCAAGCACTTTTCAAGCACCTTTTTATCTGCATTGTATCCTGTTACGATTTTAACAGCAAGCATTTACATTCAATAGTCAAATGTGTCTCTAAAATATAAAACATATTATTGGTATGCAGATGTGCCCTCAAGGGACGGATACATTTACTCTTATAATAATATGAATTAAAAAAAAGACATTTTACACTGATACTATGGTACTATGGTGTTTCCTTGTTTTCATGACTACTCACAATTCTGTTTGTAATGGGAATAAAACACAAGCACACAACATCTCCTTAATAGTGCAGATAATATTGTTTCATTTTGCAAATCAGTTAATAATTTGCAAAACAATTATAAAGCTATTTTTTCTTAACATCTTTCTATGTAATCATGAGATTTTATGAAAAAAGACATTCTTAAAAGCTAGTTGATGTTCTGGAGCAAATGTACCTCAGCTTGTTCATTCTGTCCCTCTTTCAGAACACTCAAGGTCTGAATGTTTTCATTTTCATTTAAATAATCCACTTTTGTGTGTGAATTTTGTGAAAATCGTGTATTAGCATCTACAAATAAGATCCTGAATATTTCCTTTGAAGCCCTAAAATTAAGTGTAGACTTGC
>JAUZSU010159299.1:0-13945 GCA_034780255.1 Parotocinclus maculicauda
ATATACACGACCGGGCTGCTATAGCCAAACCTTTGTCTAAAACCAGGTGTTTCAGTTTCATTGTCTAACCCCTGTATTAAAAAAAAACAGCAAAAATATTTGCCTCAGGTTACTGGGTTTAAAGTTTGTGTCAGTTGTAGGTGTAGCATTAAATAGCTACAATATTATGATATCAATGGAAAGTCCCCACAATAATACACAATTGTGTGTGTGTGTGATTGTGTGCTTAACTTATTTATTCATTTTTCTTTGTTTACTGCTTAATTCAGAATTCATCCATAAATCTCCAGAGACTCTCGCCATCTCACCATCCCTCTTTACCTCACACCAAACCTCACAGCAGTGCAGAACAAAGTCCTCTGTCTGCTTTCTGTGTGTGTGACTGACATGAGATTACAGACTACCCACTGCCATAATAGCAATGAAAGCATTTGCAACAAAGATCTACTTCACACACGCCTCTGATACTATGTGGTCAAGAAAGGAATAAATGAAATAAAAGCTTTTTTAAAGTCGTAATGGTGAAGAAGCTTTAAATTGAGCAGCACAAAACATTGTCTGACAATATTCCTGACATAGTGCTTAAAATCTCAGACTTTCTTTAAAGAAAAAGCTGAAAAAAGCTGAAAAAGCTTTTCCTTTTCCTAAAATGTATGCCTGCAGGTAATACTAACAATTGTGTGCTAAACTGGTATCTACTAGTAACGTGCACTGCATGTACAATATGTTTTAGATTAGTGTACTGCTGAAAGACCAGTCACAACCCAATTGTAGTTCCTTAGCTCAGGTAAAAAATTTGTACAATGTCATGATCCTAACAACCTTCATCAGACCTTTGAGGAAAAAGAGCCTCACAATGTCCTCCACTAGAAATTCTAGTAGGGAGTTGTCTGTAGGTTGCTAAGTTCTATGTTGGTTGTCATATATCAGACCATAGTGATCTTCTTTGATCTTTGTTTGTGCAGATTTTGACTTAACCCAGTCTAATAAAATTATGCGCCGTTTAACAACTGCTTTAATATCTGTAAAACAGGTAATTGATCAAAATGGTTGCTGACTGAAAGTACTGCTTAAAACATACGAGTTGAACTCTAACATCCACACAGCTTCTGCAGCCTAAACTGGTATACATATCCATTCCTCCAGAAAATACACAACAGATACAAGCACAAATTAACAATCACACACTGTAGAACCAAAATATAAGCCCACATGGAACACAAACATGAATACACATACTTCAATGGCTGCACACAATCAAGAGGAACTGAGTCCACTTGAAGAAACAACAATTTCTTTAACAGACAAAGCAATATCAATTTTAAAAACTGTACAAAGCCTCTACAAAGGTAAATCCAACAAGGTGGAATCCAACACTAGTAAGAGGTCACAGTGGTGAAATGACCAGCACCCGGTGCTTGTAGGTATATGTAGTTAAAGCCAGCATGGTGCTTGTAGTGTTAAGAATTTACGTCTCTGAATGTGGCTGTGTCCTACTTGTGTAGTGCATTCAAAGAACAGCATTATGTAAACAAAACATCAAGGTAAAAATATTTTTGTTAAAACCTCATTTGTTAAAGCAAACGGACGTTAATGGGATGGTTGTTAAAGGCACTTACTTGTGTATTTACACTACATTTAACAATTTAATATTAACTCCTATTTACATGTATTTACAGTACATGGAAATATCTGGCCCCTGTCAGTCGGCAAAAAAGAACAAGAAATGTTTTGATGTTTCCTGACTTTTCAGTCATTGTTTTAGTGAGCAAAGTGATCAGCAAAGTGTACTTTAAATGTCCAATGCATATTAACAAAATAATGTATATCACGCAGCATTCTTAGCCTACTATAATCTGTTTGCTCAAGAAGTAATTATTTGAACTAATCTATAAATCTTCAGGATCTATTCAGCCATTTGAAAAGTATTTTAATGTGACTGATTTTTTTAAACTATTTCAAAGTTTGAAGCATAATTCTTTCGCGGACAAGCTAACTAAGTTAGCTAATTACTGTACACAATCGTGGGTTGTGCACCTCATGTAGTCATTGAGTTTGATTGGAAATGTAATCAGATACAGAAGATGAAATGGCTAATGCTCTTCTATTTATCTGATTATTTAAAGGATTACCCACCTGAGCACTTTCTGTTCTGACTGAGCCGATAATCCGATTATTGACCGCACTTTAGGCTGAATGTAAATTTAGCCAATGTCTATCAATCACTTGTGTATAGAGGAGGTACATTAAGAGAAGACAGCCAGGGGACAGTAGCAGCAATTTAAATTTTTATACGTTAAAGTCGTCCAGTCATGTTAGATCCTGGATCTTTGTACAAACTGTCTGACATGATTAACAAGTCAGAATACATGCACTCTCACTGCTCATATACACCAGCCTAAATCCAGGATTGGGCAAGCCTTTACTTATACACAGGGTCACACTTAGGTTCACATCTAAACTAGATATAGACCGAGCAGAATTGTAATAGTATAACCCAATGTCTCTGTCTGTGTCTTCAATGCCACAGAAACACATTCTGAAGCAGGAAAGTCTAAAATGTCTTATAACACGGTAGCAGCAGCAGGGAGTGGATTAAAGTGGCACTTTACCTTTTAAATAATAAATTGTTTAATATATTAAATATCCAGGAAACTACTGAAAACAGCTAGAATCAGTACTGAACCATCTAGAAATATGCACAAATATGCTAAATGAAATTGCCCCATGTCCCATTTCCATCGCAAGCCCACCTTTTTTATGAAATAAAAATGTATTAAATATTACAAATGTATTAAATAAATAATCAAACAATTATGTAATGGCCTGTCTTCCTAATGACCGCTTCCAAAACTCAACAGGATAGGCTCCAGACCCCCGAGACCATGAGCAAGAAAATTGAGATTAACTGAGGAAAATTATAATACACAATATATAACATATACAATATATAATACCTCCATTTGCTTGATGTCCGGTCTATGGTTGTTGATACTTTGTTAGTTTCATTTTCTCTGCTCTCTAATTGTCAGGACCACAACACATGAGGTAATTTTTGGGTGGTGGATCATTCTCAGAACTGCAGTGACACTGACGTAGTTGGTTGTGTGTAGTGTTGTTATGAGTGGATCAGGCACAGCAGTGCTGCTAGAGTTGGTAAACACCTCAGTGTCAATTCTGGTCTGAAAATAGCCCACCCACTAAAATGTCCAGGCACCAGCATCCTGTAGACAGCATCCCATAGATGATTGGAGGAGGACTAACACAAACTGTGTAACAACAGATGAGCTATTTTACACAGACAGTCTTAGGTACATAGGAGGATATTTAGGTTCACATGTGAATTAGAGATAGACCAGACTTAACTTGAACAGAAAATCCCAATGTATTGGTCTTCAGTGCCACAAGAAAACATTCTGCAGATTATAACATGGTAGCAGCAGCAGGCAGAGGATTAGCGTAGCTCTTTACATCTTAAATTATAAATTATTTATTAATGAGTGTAGAAACAAGGAGGTATACCTAATGAAGTGATTAATACATGTTCATCACATGTCAGGCACATTGGAGGAAGCATAGGCTTCATTCATGGTATCTGTTATGTGCCCCAGCAGGGAACTAGAAACAGCTAAATTAACACAACATAGGGTAAAAGGGAACCTGTGGAACTGTGTAATTATTTGGCTTATTATTATTCCTTTATCACTGTATGTAGCACAAGCATCCATTCAACAGTTTTACTAGGACATGTGGTTAGCCAGTCAGTTTTTAATTCAACTGACAGAATGCATCGTTAATGGATGACCAGAAAATAAATAGAAATGTAGACAGTGGTTTATGCAGGCCACATGTTTTGCATGCCATTTTTTGAAATACTGTACATGCAAACTGATGGTTTAATACATTCCATCCTGAAGTAACTCTCAATGGACCATTACTTAAACATGTCATCACGCGTGTTAGAAAGGAGTGAGATGTGGCAGACAAAAATGGTTTGCATCAGTGGTTCTGTTCTGGACTAGCACATCTGCTCTGGCTCTGTTCCAAGATAGAAGAAGGACTGGTGGCTTGAGGATCACCAGAACTGGCCCTAACTGCCACACTCACTGGGCGTCTCTTTAGCCACGTTGTAAAAAGGATCAACTTGAGGACAAGGTTAATTGCAGTGCATACACTAAGAGGGAGGTGCATCAAAGGTCAAATGTTGACTTTGACGAGCTTACAAAGTGAACAATTCAACGATTTTGATACAAAGGGTCATGAACCAAAGAGGGCAGTGATATTGTTGAAAAAGCAATGCATAAAGTGAGACGGAATGAGAACAGAACAGGCTCTCGTATGATGGATGCCACCACAGACTCGTCATAAATATGTTTGGAGCTCCAAGGACGCGTTGTAAAACGTGACATTTCTCCTAATGTATGTGTCAATACCTGTCCCATATTTCAAAAGTCAAACAGTTATACTTTTATACTGTATCAAACCTCCTAAACAGTGTATAGACCTAACATAGTACAGGGCAATAAAATGCAACCTCTGCACGTGACAGCCTTAAAGATGACCAATTTTTGCAAATCTCAATGAACCATCAGAAAGTCAATTAACTTTTGACACCTTACAAAAGCAATCGAAATGGACCATCTGGAAAAGTGCTCAAACATTTGCTGTTTTGTTCACTAGTGTTTTTGTGTCCTGCACCTGAGTGGCTGTAAGTGAGCACCTCAGTGATTCTGACTAAATCACAAATTAAATAAAATTACATTTAAACTATCTACATTTCTGATTTAACATATGGGGTGTTTTTTATATCCTAACCCCGATCTAAACAACTGGTTCCCAGTTAAAGTTCTCAAAGTTTTAAATAAAAAATGTACCTTCTATACTAGGGCTAAGCGGTACAATGGTGAACTGTATACTGTGTGGTGGTAAAAATAGATCTATTGATTATACTGATGCATTCTTTTATTATCTTCAAATGGAAAAATAGTAAAGCCAACAGATATGTGCAGCACTGAGTGGTGAAATAGCTTCAGGTGATGAAAGTAAATCCAAAAGGTCACCTTATGTTCTGAAAGGTTGGGCTGGCTGCTTTGCTAATGCAGATTTGTACGACAAGATAAGCAGTTGGTGGAAGGTGTATTGGGTCCTGACCGGCTAGTGTATTAGATAGTTGTGCTATCCAAGCACCAATTACTTACAAAACACTGCCCAATTCCCTGTTTTAAGTAAGTACTTGTATTTAAAAAGAAATCAGGGGACAGAATGGGAATGCTAAATTAGGCAGTCACTTCACTTTACTACGTTGTGTTCTGTATCTGTATTCCATATGAAGAAATGTCAGGTAAGCAACATAAGGTATCCAAATCTTTACTATACTACAAAGATGTAGAATTTTAAGGTCTCTGACCGGCTTCACACTATCCTATCAAATACATAATAATAAGACTGAATTATCAGCAGCAAGACCCTCTGATCAAACACATCATTAATCAGAGGCTCCTTATACACGCTTCTCATTTGCATACTAATGACATGTATAATTGTAAGGACAGAAAATTGAGCAAGTCTTTGATGCAATTCAGGTTCAGTGATTTTGTGCCCCAAATTCAGTGATTTCGATATGACAGTTTCCTTTTCCCAAGACAAATGCATTATAGCCATTCTGCCACACTGTGACATCCTTCCCCTGACATTTATACAAAACCATCTCTGATACTGCTGTTAATGTGGTTTGCACATAGCTTTCAGAAAAGCGATCTAGGACATCCCTCTCTGGAATGGGGACTTTAGGTCCACTATTGGGTAAATATTATTCGGTTTGTGAAACACTTTAGCATCTGTTCTTGTGCTGCAGTGACCAAATGTACTACCATGACCACTTGATAGACATCAAGGGCTGTGTTTAATGTAGGCGATGCTGGTGCAACAGTGAATCCTGCTGACCCTGTCATGGACTGGTGCCCCATCAAGGGCATGCTCATGCCTAGCATATATGCTCTCTGGAGGTACTTCTGAGCCCTAGCAAACTTGACCAGGAAAAGCAGGGATAAAACAAATATAGAAAATAAATGATCAATATGTAATAGAATTAAACATATTCACAGTGTCCCTATTGGTGGTGCAAATGCGAACCCAAAAAGGCCCTGGAACAAATGTAGGGGGTACTTCCTTCCTCCCCCCACACTATGTCCCTCACTGCAGTCATCTCTCCTCTGTCCTCCAACACACCTTCACTGCAGATCAGGTCAGAGGGGAATCTTTACTCCAGGAAAGCAAGGGCAAGGTGTGTCCCCGGCTACTGAAGACCTGTATGCATCCGATGCATCTTTAACCTCAGCCTGCAGCTGGGAAGAGTTCCCACTCTCTGGAAGACATCATGCATAGTTCCGGTTCCCAAAAAGAACTGGCCTAGCGAGCTGAATGATTTTCAACCGGTGGCACTCACTTCACATCTGATGAAGACATTTGAGTGACTCTTCCACGGTCTACTCAGACCCCAAGTGCAACACGCCCAGGACAGTCTGCAGTTTGCGTACCGGGCAGGTGTTGGTGTGGAAGACACCATCCTCCACCTGCTACACTGAACCCACTCACACCTGGATAAGGGAAATGGAACAGTAAGGATTCTTTTCTTGGACTTCTCGTGTGCCTTCAACACCATCCAGCCCCTTATGCTACTGAACAAACTAAACAGGATGCGAGTGGACCTTAGTATCAGTCACCTGGACCTCCAGCTACCTCACCGACAAGCTGTAGTACGTCAGGCTGAATTACATCTTTTCATTACGTCTGACACTGTGATTAGCAGCACTACAGCACCCCAGGCCATGGTGCTTTTCTACACACTGTACATCGCGGACTTCTGTTACAGCATATCCAAGAAGGACACATCCAGGTTGGACAAACTGATCAGGCAGGCAGGTTCTGTGGTCGGTATGAAGCTGGACTCTCTGGTGATGGTGGCAGAGAAGAGGACTATGGACAAACTACTGGACATCATGGACTATTCCAGTCACCCTCTGCACACCATCATCATCAACCAGAGGAGCCTGTTCAGTGACAGACTGCTCCTTCCCAAATGCAGGAACAACAGACTGAAAAACTCCTTTGTCCCTCATGAAATCAGACTGTACAACTCCTCTCGGGGGAAGGGGGGGAGTAACAGGAGGACAGAGGATGGGAAGTAACAGTAGCCTGACCACATCATAAACCATAGGTGCAATAATGTAACTATGTGCAATAACGTTATAATTTAAAAAATTCTACCAGATTATCTCAATTTCCCTAAAGGAAGGTAAAATTTTATCTTATTTTATTCTTCAAATCATTTTCTACATTTGTTTGGGGTAAAAGTGGCAACATTGTTTAGGCTGTTACCAAATGAATACACTTTGGGCTGCTCCTGTTCAGCAGTACCTAGTACCTCAGTAGTCTGAGGAGGGACAAGCCAGGTACCAATAACAGCGTGTTTGCCCCCCAGACTCATGGATGCTCAAGAGCAACAAACCCATCCTGTCCGATCTGAATAAATAGATGCTGCATATGAGAAGAAACACAGCATAACAATGTGTCAAAACACAGACTGCAGCATCCCCTGTTCATTATGAGGCTCCCTAGTCGCAGTGCTCAGCGTACTAGTCCACAGTCAGCAGCACCTACATTTTTCAGAACTGGATGTTTGGAGCATTGGAAGTAGTTTCCCTGAGCTGATGAGTTCTGTTTTCAGTTCTATTACGCAGATGGTTAAGTACATGTGCATTATTTAACTGTAATTTCAGTTAAAGTAATTTGAAGTAATTTCACAAAATGCACTGTGGAAAGAAGACAATCCCATGGAGGTAGTTTGATGTTTTGAGTGATGTTCTGCTGAAAAACCCTGGATCTGGCCATTCTTGTGAAGGTTTGATCCTACCTATACGACCTAATTAAAAAGAGAATAATTTTTGATGATTTTATTTCATTAAACAGGATAATCAGAAAAGCAAATTAAAGTCAAAAAGTTGTTCAGTTTCAGATTAGATGTAAACTCAGTTATCGTGATTAAGTAGCAAGTGACATTTTCATGGGGGTAAACAAAAGACGAGAGTGTCCCCACATTAACTGTGTATGGTCACCCATGACTGACAAAACACACTGACAGTGATGGGGCATGGACAGGATCAGATTGTCCAGCAGTTCTTGTAGGTTCCCCTTAGTATCTATTTTGAAATATCCCCTTATATTTGTGAGCAGTCTATATTACGTGATGCTAATGGGTGTTTTAGGTGCAGCATCTCAGCTGTAATTTGGAACACCTCCATGTTGAAAATAGCCTGTCAACTAAAAACTGACACTAATGAATGGTAAATGAAAATGAGCCATTTAGCTGTTCACCTACACTTGTACGTCACATAAAGCTTAGTGAATAGTGTTTAAAGAATCAGAGATGCTACTACGTGAAACACAGCACACACTGTAGGCCAGAATTACTTTTATTCTAAAAACAGAATTCTTCACCACTCAAATGTCACTCGTGTCCTTACGGTATTTCCTTTCCATTAACGAACAGGGTGGAGGTATAGGGAAAGGGTTTGTGTGAATCTGTGACAACGTGTGTGTATACATACACGCATATACACAAATAAAAAATGTAATTTTAATAGAAAAAGCAAAGGAAATAGCAAAGGAAAGAAATAAATTAAACAAAAACACCAACTGCTTCAATAGGCATATTCTAAATATAAAACTCAGGTGCATTTGTTAATTTGCACCCTGTTTAGGGTGTACTTCTGCCCATGTTCAGTGAAATCCAGGTTAGGCTCCAGACCTTCCCCCATGACCCTGACGAGGATACAAGGATGAAACAGGACATTGCTTTTTGCTTCTTATTCTTAAAATTAAAATATAAAAACATACTCTGATAGCTCAATACTGCAAAGACTAACTGAAGGCACAAAATGGCTTTCAGCAGGATTGAAGACCAAAAAGGCATGATTGCAGGGACCTCCCAATTCCAGTCTGGACAATCTGGATGCAGCATAAATACAACAGGATGTATGTATATGATTGTGTGCATATGTGTGTGTTTTGTGTAAATTCTAGTACAGTCCATTCCTGTTATTGTTCCTGTTATTATTTGAAATCCAGAGATACTGACCATGCACCTTTGATGTGGAGTTTGCATTTCCTCACAGTATCTGTATGGGTTTTCTGCTGGGTTTCCTCACACATTCCAAAGACAAGCATTAGGTTAACTAGTTACTCTAAATTGGGTCATCGGGGGCAGGGGTCCACATTAGGTACTGAGACACATCAGGTGGAATTTATCCTGACCATAAAAACTGAAAGTATTTGTTATTTTATATTTAATTATATATTTAATTTAGAGCTAGCAGAAGCAGCAACGAGAGCAGATTCCCGAGCTCCCTCACTTTCACATTCCAAATAAGCCTCGCAGTTCTGCAATTGGATTTGCAAGTTTTCTGATGTGCACCACCTGCACCTTGTTTCTTATCATCACTGCCATTGCATTTAAATCCCACTCCATTCACCTTCCAGTCATTGCAAATTCTTTTTGTTAACATCTAAGATTCTACAACCGTTCTCGTCTACAGCCTCGAGCTTTGACACCTTGAATTGCTGAATGATCATTGTTTATCAAGCTCTTAATCCTGATTAAGTACTATAATTTCTGTTTTGTATGCTGATTGCTTAATACACCTGCTGCCATGTAATCCTGCTTCTGTATTTATCGACTGTTTACGTTTACATGCATTTCTAAAAGACATTATAATTAATAATCAGAAGGATAAACCAGATGCTTATCGTAAGCTGCACTGTGTTTGTCTCTGACAAGCCTGAACTGAAGCATCTTGTAACCAGACCCAAGTTATTTGACACACATACTGTGATGTGTGTTGACATGATCAGGTGAAGCTCTTACTCATAGTCTCTCACATGCTGTCAAAGATGAATGTGAAACACGATGCTACATTAACACACACTCAGCTCTGCTCTGACATTTCCCCATCCACTGGCAGTTTTTTTTCTTCATTATCTGGGAGAGGACACAATGTTTGGCTCACTTTGAAACATCATATTTGTGGAGCTCTTGATGCTGATGAGCACCAGGTGTGTGCACTGTAGTGCATTACAGGCCATACTGTAGGACCAGTGACCATAATTAGTCTACTATTAGGAGATGTCATTTAGCACAGTAGTACAAGGATCGGTACGATGTCATCGGTCTGCAGAGAACCTGCTCACTGCTAATTACCGCAAACACACAGGTCTTAAAATCTATTTTACCCCCATTACCCCAGCATCACCCAAGCGCTGAATGCTTGGAAATTTGCACCAGGTGAATCATTTAGCACAATGACAGCTACTTGATCACTGTAGATCAAGTAGTTTTTTCCTGCTCAGGGTCACACAAGCCTTGGAAGGGACTGGCTTTCCAACCCACAGACACTGTTGGTTGTGTTTGCACCTGACACTACATGAAGTGTGGTGTGTTAATATGTTAAACTTCTGCATATACATGTATAACAACTACATTGCTTTCTGTAAAACAGATGGTTAAACGAAATGGTCATTCACCATTATTACACATTATTATATTCATTCCTTCATTCATTCTCTTTTGCTTAATCCACACGGGGCCGCGGGCCAGCCGGTGCCCACTCGGTAACTCTGCAATGGCAGGAACAACCAATCCATTGTAGGGCTCACACTCTAAGGGTCACTTTAGAGACATAAATTTACCCAACACGCATGTCTTTGGACTGTGGGAGGAAACAGAGTACCTGGAGTAAACCCATGCAGACACGGGGAGGACATGCAGACTCCACACAGAAAGGACCCAGGCCGCTTCACTCTGGGTTTGAACTTAGGACCTTCTTGCTGTGAGGCAGCGGTGCTACCCACCGAGCCACCGTGCTACCCGACATTATTATAGTAACAGCATATTTTTATGATAATGTAATGTAAATATAAAGGATATTTTCAAAAGAAAATGAAATGCAAATGGTAGATAAATGCATCAGAGAACACTAAAACATGAGTGGAACACTACCATCTACACAGAATGTTATAGAAGTACCACATGATAGGGTGAATAGATAAGGTGAATAGTTAGACAGTTGTTTAAGTGGTGAACATTTCTGTTGTTTGAATCTATATACCCTAGGTGCAAAACCAATGCAGTAACATTACTGTAAATCCTCTAAGCAGCAGCGGGACATCCTGTTCAGGGACTACAGGCTTCATCATTAGCAGCCTGGCAGAGACTCGACTCCCTTCTTCTATCCAGAATGGTAACAAGAAGTTGAGGAATAAGGCATGGAATAAAAACTGAGATTTGTTTAAGGATTTCCTATGCTTCTCCAACAAAAAGATGTTTAAATAATATCAATATTTAAATAACATGTTTAATTTGGCAGCTGTCATATGCCTGCCTGGTGATGTATGTTATCACAGTTTAATGTTAAAAGCATTTTATTGTTCCTACGTGTGTAAATAAAATGCATTTATTAAGAATTTATGTTTGCTATGCTGTGTTCACTTTTTCAGTATATTTTGAATTTATTTGATACGCCATACAAAGCTTTGTCAACTCTGATACAGATTATTAATTTAACTGAACTAAACTGTGGTACTGTGGTAGCCTAGTGGTTAAGGTACTGGACTCTGGACCAGAAGGTCAAGGGTTCAAATCCCACCTCTGCCAAGCTGCCACAGTTGGGCAGGCCCTTAACCTTGGATTGTAAGATTGTATAAGTTGTAAGTCGCTCTGGATAAGGGCGTCTGCTAAATGCTGTAAATGTAATGTAAATGTAATCTCTCTGTCTAGCCATCTATCTGTCCATCCAACTATCCAGCTAGGTGGCTATCCAACTATCCAGCTATCCATCCATCCATCCATTCATCCATCCATCTATTTATCATCTATTTACCACGTATCCATTAATCCATCCATCCATCCATTTACCATCCATTCATCTACCATCCATCCATCTCCTTATCCATCCATCCATCCATCCATTTACCATCTATCCATCTCTTTATCCATCCATCCATCTATCCATTTACCATTCATCCATCCCTTTATCCATCCTTTCATCCATCCATCCATCCATCCATCCATTTACCATCTATATACCACCTATCCATCCATCCCTTTATCCATCCATCCATCCATCCATTTACCATCCATCCATCCATCCATCTGTCCGTCCATCCATTTATCCATCCATCCATGTATACTCACAGATAGATAGCACACACATCACACATTTATATAACATCTGTGACCTAGAACTACCAGTGACCAGTATGAGAGAGTGTGGTAATAATAACACCAAATTTAACACACCTGCTCCCCATTCAAACCTGGGACCTCGTAACCCTAACAAGTCACATGATACCAGGGAGGGAAAATGGTTAATTGGGCACAATCTAGCCATTTTCACTTAGGGGTGGACTCACTTTTGTTGCCGGCTGTGTGTTGTTATTTTGAGAGCACAGCAAATGTACTGTTGTACAAGCTGTAGACTGACTAAGTGTCATCTTCACTATTGTTTTATTGTTAGTACAATAAATTAGATACAGAATTTGGTGGGGTGTACTCATTTTTGTGAGATACTGTAGATGAAAAATATTGTAGAAGGTGTTCAATTCAGTGTTTTCTTGTTTTGTTTTTTAATGTCCATTTTTATTTGGTGCATTCCTATTCTTAATATAAGAGAGGACTAGAGTAGGGCAGAAAGGGAAGCAGAGAATAGGAAAAAGACAAATCAAATCTCTCCAGCTTCAGCAAAGGGTCAGTGAGTCACACTTCTGGTAATGGCATCTGTAAGCAAGGAGAGAAAGAAAGAGAGAGATGAGAAACACTCTCTCCTGAATGCAACTCAATCCTCAGGCGTTGAGAATGTGTCAGCAGAGATTCTCAGGTCGAAGCTCACTCAGTCTGCAGGGTGATGGTACAAGATACTAGAACAGGGCAAATTGGAGGCTGTGGGCACTTCCTGAACTGAATGCACTCTAAGTATTGCAGACCTAAGATGCAAGTTGTAAGTGGGAATAATTTCACTATGTGGTAGAGTTTATGGACTGCATGCCTCGGGACTCTGAGTTTGAGGTACCAGGCCACTGACCAGAAGATTGTCTACTTTGTTTTGACAACCTTCAGTCAGAAAACCTTGGAACAGTATGCAAAATGCAACTAAATAAAAAGACATGGCTCACATTTACAATCCTTTGATTTTGATCTATTTCAATGCAGACAGAATGAATCCCAGATATTCTCTGTTTTGTCTCATCAACATTTAATTTAATAATAAACATACAGTTCTGCATGTCAGACCTGCAACACATAACAAAATGCTCAGAGGTAATTTTAGGGTTAGTAATGAGGTTAAAACAAATAAAAAAAATTGAACTTAACCAGTTAATTGTATTCATGATTTAGTATAAAAGCAGTATCTAAAAGTCTTTGAGGAGGAAAAATGGCCAGAGGACCTCCAATTTGTCAACAAATGCATGAGAAAATTATTGAAATATGTAAAAACAATGTTATTCAAAAAAAAGATAGTAAGTTATTTGCATATTTTCCTCTCTACAGTCCATAATTGCATGTAGCGTGTTAGATGAATCTGGAGGAATTTTGGTATGTAGAGTAACTAAGCAACCTAAACAGAAGAGCAGCGCTCTCCGATTCCTCAGACGGTACTGCATCAAGAACCGCTATTCATCAAGATCTGATAGAAGCACATGGGCAAATGATTACTTTGGCAAACCTTTATCAAATACAGTTGATTCCGGTTAATGGGACCACATCGGGACGTGGTCGTTTTGGTCCTAATAACCGGCTGGTCCGATTAAACGAACACGCCCTATGTTACAAGACGGGACGTGTTATGTAACATATTAAATGTTTATTAAACCTTTATTGTACGATTTACACGTA